>BJCM01210754.1:0-15914 GCA_018326385.1 Flaveria bidentis
TTTGTTCTTCCCAGAAGTGGTGTTGAGAAATTTGTACAAATCATTCGTGGACAGGAGATCCAGTTTGTCACTTTGAATGATATGCACCTCTGTTGTTTCCCTCTTAAAAGAGTTAGTTGATGAGAGCTGTACTCATACTCCTATCTAACTGTAGACTCCAGTTTGAGACCTTCAACTATTTGAAGAAAGGCTTTGCCTTTGGTTGCTGATCCTTGCTTTCATCTTTCTCTCTCAGCTTCAACTCTTCTTCAATCTTGGCTCTTGCAGTTAGCTCTGCCAGATGAAGACTGCTCAGGTCATTTCTGATATGAGAAGCTATCTCAGAGTTGGGGGGATTAAAGAATGGCTTCTCTACTAATTCAGCAATATCATATATGCTTAAGTGTAGCAAAGAGGAAGCATTAAGCCTATTTACCTCACCATTCTCTCTTTCCACAACAAAGTGGTGAGAAGAGTCTTCGAACCTCCAATGAGTTATTTTGTTTTCTAGACACAAAGGACTGACTTGGTACCTTGTCTCCTTTCTTTAAACCTAGTAGAGTCACAACCTTCTTCTTAGCTTTTTTTCTTATTCATTTAATGTGTCAACCAAAGAGTTTAAGAGCTTGGTCTAGTGTTCCTCTTGGCAGATCAAGGAATTGCTCTCTTGTAATAGAACATGAGGTGCCATCAACATAGGTCAGCTAGATAAACCCCTCCTCAAAGGAGATATCACTCACAGTGGTACATTTGATGAGTTTCGCCTTGACCTCCTTGAATTCTTCTAAGGAAAGAGATCTAGATGGTTTAGAGGATGACTTAGGTGGTTGTTAGGTAGGTAATGATGTTTGGGTTCTAGGGAGTGTTTTGGGTTTGAGGATGGGTAGTTGAGGTTGTTGTTGTGATTGAGTGGGTGCGGAAGAGGGCAGGGTTGATGATGTGGATTTTGGAGTGTATGGCTTAGAGTTTGGCTCGATTTTGATGGGGAAAGGAAAAGAAATAGGTTCTGGTTGGGTTTGATGTTGAGTTATTGGTTTTTAGTCATCCCCTGTACTCTCCTATACATCTATTTCCTTCTTCCCGAGCGAATGCCAGCCTTGATGTCGCTGACATGTCGCTATAGGGTTTTTTCTAACATGGGACCCACTTGTCTGCCAGAGAAGCCATAGGCCCTGAGATAATCTTTCATCCAGGCTTTGCCACCCATCTTCTTCATAGCAGCAAGTTCAGTTTCTTATTCCTTATTCTTCCTTTCTTTCTGCTTCTCCCTAGCAGGCTTCTTTCTCTCTCTTTCTCCATTTGATCTTGTTATTTCTTAAAAAGCCACAAAATCGTGTCATTTTTGTGAGGACTTAATTCCTCAAGAGAGAATCCTCTCGATTTTAGGGAAGCTATCCTTTTAATCTTGAGCTGATGGTCAGCTTCTTCTTTCTGTCTCTCCATTTCTTCCTCCAAGGCCAACCTAGAGTCTTCTTGCTCAATTCGCAGTAGGGTAGCATTTTCTAACTCAATCAGCTCTTCTAGTGGTAGCAAGAGCACATCTTCACTAACAACTTCAAGATTGATAGTCAATCAATGATCTCCACCCTCCTTCTATTATTGATAGCCTCCTGGTTGGCTGCAACTGCTTTGCTACTTGCAACTATCAGCATCCTAGTAGGGAGTCTACCTTTCCTTTTTAGCTTCTCCAACCTTTCTTCCTCAAAAAGCTCTTTTGTAGTCATATTCCTCTTGTCTTTAAAAGATTAAGACTTGGGAGGTTCTTGTGTAAAGGTTTCAGGTTGGGAGGTGGTGATTGGAGCATGAGGTGATGATGGTACTTGAGTGAGGGGTTGGCTCAGAAAGTTCTCACTATTTACCTCATATACAAGTTCAAGAATTGCATCTGTGATTATTAGATCACCAGACAGAGAAAATAACCCTTCTGCAGCTAGCATCTTAGCATCGAAAGATTGAAATGGTTCTTCCTAGGCTTTGACTTCAGCTTCATAGGTTTGTGGGAATGCACTATTTGTCCTAACTATTTTAGTTGCTCGGCCATCAGTCCTCATTGTCACACCCTGACCGATGGCGGAATCATCAAGGCGGATGAATGTGAAACGATTGTTCATAGCTCATGGAATTAATTAAGTTGAAATAATAATAAATGCCATTTTTCATTGAATAAAACTATACAATTAAGTCATTACAATACAACAAAGATTTCAACAACAAATAAAATATTTAATTAAACTAAGTCCAAGTCCTATATATGCAAGAAGAATTCCTCAAGTAGCAATCCTGAAACATGTTAAAGATAAAGGATCAACTTTGAAAGTTGGTGGGTTTCCATGGGTTAAACATACATATATACATATAAAATATTAACAAGTAGCAATTCATATAAATGGTTATAAATTACACAAGTTCATAGAACACATATAGCTACAATCAAACCTTCATCAAAATTAAGATTACAAGTTCATAATGATTAGCTAAGTGTACTTGGTTCCCATGATGAACAAGTCATACGTCATTAGGAGCCGACAATACTTCAGCTTTAGCACCAAATAGGCTTGTCAGGCGCATAAATCTATGACGTCGTCAGGTTATTAATAGTTAATGATTGTCAACATATAATGCATCTCATATAAAGCTTACAATAACACAAATAACCATGACAAAATATAAGTATAAATTGCAAGTGCATTACAAGTATAAAACGTTTACAAGGGTAAGTTAATAAGTTTAACATGTTTCACCCCAAAAAAGTGTGAAATAACATAAAAAGGGGGCAAGGAAACTCACTTGGGAAACTCACATTGTATAATGATAATTATAGAGTACATAAGAAAGCTTAGAAGTCAAGAGTCAAAGGTGAAATCCTAAAGGATAAAAAGAACAATAACTTGAGGTTGGAATTCATTACAATAAGTTAGGACGTTTAAAGAATGCCAAAAAACGAAAGGTCGATTGAAAAAGGTTTAGTGCACCAAATTTAGATTCTGGACAGAATGTTTGGTACGTGTTTAAACAAGTTTTTAAAATAGCAAAGGGTTTCATAAAATTATAAAAATTTACATTTAACTAGTTCAAAGTCTCTCGGACAACTTTCATTCAGAAACATTTTTATGAAAATATCTGTAACAAGGTCAAAACAGTAGCACAAGACAGAAGGTGCTGAAATGCGCACTTATCTTGTGAAAGCTATTGTTGAGTCGTCTGATTGATTTTAAAGACGTATAAAATATCGTTAAAAATTTAATTCAATGAACTTAATAGTGGACTCTGAGTTTACTCAAATTTAGTTTTTTATGATCATGTTATGGTCGTTTGAAATCAGACTATATTCTACCAAAATTGTAGTAAGGCACTTATGTGCACTTTTAAATCGTTAAAGCATGAAACGGGTTAGAACAAATTAATTATGTTAATGTATGGTATATCAGACTTCATTTGAGTTATATAAAAAAATATTCCAAGACTTTCGCATAGCCATTATTTAGGGAAATAATCTTGTGGAATAACCGAATGTGGCGGCATAGTCGTCTATATACAAACGGGATTTTTTGTTTACGTTAGCTTGATTTTGGAATATTAGTGATTGTTATAAGGTTAGTTATTGTTATAAGGTTAATGATCAAATGATAAATATTAAAAATAAAAGAGATTTAGTAGAAGAAAGAATAAATGTAAAAACATAAAGTCATGAGAACAATTGAATGTTAGGGTGATTAAAACAATATAAAAATATATAATATAAGAACAATATAAGATTACCTCAGTATTAGAAACTTCTTGAAATTACTTTTAAAAAAATTCTTGAAATTGATTAAAATCAATGGATAAAAGAAAGATACGTGAGTAGATATTTTTGGAGAATGAGCAAATGAAAAGTGTGGTCTAAAGTTTGCTTTTATAGTTGAGGTTAGGAGGAGGTTAGGAATGGTGTTAATGGTGAGTTACAAGTATTTTAAAAAGGGGTTATGATTAGAATTTATAATAAATAGAAAAGTAAATAACTTAAATAAATAAAATAATAATTACAATTTAAACTCTAAATTTAATTGAACAATTTTTTATTAAATATTTATAGACTTTATAAATCTCACAAGAACTTGTAATTTGATTATATATTTTAGTTGATTATTTAATAACCTTTTAAAATTTATAAAATTTATTTTATAAATTATAAAATTTAAAAAATTGATTAAGTGACACATTTATTATTTTTGGAACATAAAAATAAATAAAATGACTAAATAATGAATTTGATTTACAAGATTGACTCAAACGGGTTTGGGTTGGGTTTATACTTTGAAAATGGGCGGATGATACACCCATATCCCGTTCGAATCAATCTTAGGTTCAATATAGACTTTAGGTCAACCTTTGAAGCTCTTCAGCTCCAAAATATGCCACAACAACATCTTATCAGGAACTTTGAAAAGAACTTGTTTAGATCTTTAAACATCCTTTAGTCCACTTGCAGAATGATGGGAGGAGGCTTAGGGAAAATTGTTGCTTGCTGAGCAAGATATCTTAAAGTCAAGGTGGAAAGAGCTAAACTTTATGGTTCCTCATGTGTTTGTCTCTAAACACTCTCCTCCTTTTTGGTAGTATCATCTTGAGAGATGGATGAGCTAGAGGAAGAGATCAAGTAGACTTGAATAGGTACATGCCTAACAAATCTCTCAGTTTGATTCTTAGCTAGTTTGGCCTTGAGACTTTCAATCTCAAGTTATTGAGTGGCAGACCTATCCTCTAAAGTCTTAACCTTGGACTCAAGGTTTGAGACTTTAGAAAGTAGGTCTCTAATGGTGAGTTGCATACTTCCCTCATCTTCTTTTGAAGAATCATAGGGAGATGAGGTAACATACCGAGTATGTACATCCTCACCACCAGATGTAGTTTCTTGGCACCCTGGTTTCCCTTACCAAATGTTGTCCCTTTTAGAGTGTCAAAGGACACGGTTATCGTAGATTGAGTCTCAGAGATGTTACCACTGTCTTGAGGATCTAATGAGGCTCCTTTAGTAGTGGCAACTGAATCTAGATGAGTCCCTTCCACATTAGTGGGACTCACCTCAGTTGGGGCTTGTTGATGGGGGCTAAAGATCAAGGGTCTCTCTAGGCTTAGCTGATCCTTAGCTAGGTGTTATGGATCAACCTCATGGCCTTGAAGAGACATAGTCTCCTCATCAGTTCCTATAAGTAAGTCAGTAAAGGATATAGAGGTTAAGACTAATTACTTGGGAATTTGGTCAATGTCTATTGACATTGAGCCTATGAGAAGCATGTCCTTGTTTGGCTGTTTAGGAGAGTATAGTGACTCATCTTGAGGGATATCATATTGGGTTTCGGGCTCATGGGATTGAGACTGAGGAGACTCAATACCCATATTGAGGTCAATTTTAAAGGATGGTGGGACCTCAGACTGAGTGAGAGCCCATGTTTCCAGTCTAGCATTTTTTGATTGAAAAGGGAGGATTTGTTCAATCAGAGGAGATTGAACAAGGGTTCGTTTGGAACGTCTTTGATAAGTGATTTTGATAGGGTGGGAAGGTGGATTTGGCAGTATGGGGGTTATTGCTAGTGTGAGTTCATTACATTTTTACACAGTGGGGCCATAAAGATTTACGTTACACGGTAAAGTTTTCTTCCGAGTATAAAACATTTCTAAAGGTAATCTTACTTCTGAAGCCAATCTTACTTCCAAAGGTAAAAGACTTACTTTCAAGAGTAAAAAGGCTTTCCAAGTAAAGAAGTTTATCAAGTATCGAAAGTATATATGATATAATATTTGTAACATTTTGTATTTTCCATTATTTAAAAGTTAATATCGTTGATTCTTGTAAGGGTTATGATTGTCAATTATGAAACTCATGGGTTATTTATGCTTATCTTTTAGTTGTCATTCATCTTTAATATATAAAAGTTAATAATTAAGCTAATAAATTGTACATTAGTAGTAATTATAACAAAAAAGTTAATAATTATAATAATAATAGTAATAATAATAATAAAAAATTATAAAGATAATAACAATAATAATAACAAAAATAATATTATTAATAATACTAATAATAACATTGTTACTAATAATAATAAGTTGTAAAAGTTATCAACTTGAAAATGATAAAACTTAAATTAATTAAGTTAGGGGTTAGTTTGTCATGTTATAAACTTTAAAAGAAAGTTAATTGCATAAAATAATAACAAATCAAAATACAAGCGTTCATTATGTAAATTATAAACTTTTAAAATCTACCCTGAACCACACCCGCATTTCCGGCAAGAGCTCCGGCCAAGCTTCAACCACCCCTAAAATCCACGAAAAACACTCGATTATGATACCCAAACCGTTCCAAATCAAGTCTAGAACATGAATCGAACTTGTAACCGTTGATAATGCAACCTTGTAACTATTGATAATGCAACCTGAAACGTTTAATTTACTAATGAATCACTCCAAACCTAAACCCCACTTAACTTATAACCGTTCAAGGTGCAAAGCGTGATAATAACTCAATTAGTAGAACATAAACAATCAGTTAATTATTCCTAACCTATTATTACTTGCAATTTCACCTGAGAAACACACAACCATCGAATTCAATCCTCACTTTCATCGCGAACCTACAACTTATTCGAAACCCATCCTCTCTGCAATTCTAGCCTCAATTAACAGAGGGATTTTGTTCATCGAGATCAGTAGGCACTATCTGTGCAACGAATTAGATTATCATCATCATTTGCCCATCTAACCGAATCAAGCCTAGTCGTGACCTGTTCATCATCCATTCTAGCATCCTACGCATCGTTTCGGGTAATTGAAACCATATAGCTGCTCGATTATACATGGGGAACAAATGCCCCATGGTAATCAACATTAACAAATACGAATTGATCTTCAATTTGGGATAAATCAATCTAGGGTTCATAGGGTTTTAGGGAGGATTCTTCGTAACCGTGTTTTATATTTTAAAACCCATTTCATACCAAGGTCACGACCCTAGTTTACTGGTTACACGCTTGCATTCTGGACTTGAGGTCCTGGGTTCGAACTAGGGGACCCTCAAACCCTTCTTTTTGGCCTTTTCTAGCTTTTAAAATATGTAAAAAATTCTGAAAATGATTAAATATAATTTTATAATTTTTTTTTATTTTTAAAATCACTTTATCAATTTCTATAAATTTATTCCTTAAATAATTTTAATATTATATAAAACAAGAATTACATTTAGTTTGTTTTTGTGAAGGAAATACTTTAAATAATGATTTAAATCATTAAAAATGATTATTGGTTTACTCGTTATTGTTTAAAATTATAATTTTTGCAAATAGAAAAATATCAAAAAATGCATTTACACTTTATATTTTTGTTCAATGATTAAAATCTTATTTCTTTAAGATAAATTATTAACTTGGTGTAATTCTTTTTATTAAAATAAAAACAAAAGTATTTTCATTATTAACTTTATATATCAAAACCCCAAAAATTTCCCCTTTGAAACCCTATATCATGTTTAAACGTTAAATCTTGTTATTAAGAACTTAAACTTGTAAAATCTATACGTTTAGGTACCTTGTGAAGAATTGTTGGAACATCGACTATTATTCTTATTAATCATCATATATATAGTTATTTGTCATCTGAGTTCTCCATGTCCCTTTTTACTTTATTTCACACCTTTTGGGGCGAAACATGTTAACCTTATAAACTTACAGTTGTAAACATCTTGATACTTGTAAATGCACATGCAATTCATCTTTACTTTTTGTCATGGTTATTTTTAATTTTGTTAGTCTTATATGATTGACATTATATGTTGACAATCATTAACTATTGCCAGCCTGGCGGCGTCATAAATGTATGAGCCTGACAAGCCTATTTGCTGTTAAAGCCGATGTATTGCCGGCTCCTGATGACATATGACTTGTTCATCATAGGAACCAAGTACACTTAGCTAATCATTATAAACTTGTAATCTTAATCTTGGTCAAGGTTTGATTATAGTAATATGTGTTTTATAACTTGCATAATTCATAACCATTGACATGAATTGCTACTTGTAAATCTTTTGATATATTTATGTATATTAAGCCCTTGGAAACTCACCAAATTTTATAGTTTACCTTTTATTTTTAACATGTTTCAGGAAATGCTCAAATTTGATGCCATATATTGAAGTTGCTCATATTTCAGATTTGGACCTAGATAATTGAATAAAATGTCTAGGATTATTTATCTTATGTTATGTTTGTTTCTTATTTGAGACTTATGGTTGTAAAGCTTATGATAATGATATTTTTATTAAATGATAGTGTTATGTGGCTGTGAACAATCTTAACCCTCACATCTCGATGATTCCGCCGTCAAGGTTGGGGTGTGACAAATTGGTATAAGAGCCCATAACTACAGGGAGTTAGGTTATTAGAAATGGTGACCTAGACTATAGTTTATGGATGAACCTCACAAAAGAATCTTTATAATATAAATTTTTACATGCTACATGATGCTATCACATTAGGGATGCCTTTTATATGCAACTTGATGCTTTTACATAGGTTTGCCTTGTAATTGATTAAACTTTGTTGCTTGTCTCCCCTAAACTTATTCTTACTTCTACAATTCTCCCTGATGAATGAAACTACTTAAACTTATTGTCGACGACACGTTGGATCGTACGTTTTATATCGTGGGTTTAATTTTTTAGACTTTATGTCTAATCTATGAAAATCTCATCAAGGTTTTGATTACATGAACCTAAGAGATATTGTGTGACACATAGACACTTGTATTCTGGATTTCCTAGCAAAAAGCTTCCGGGTGAAGGTAAGCATTTTTCATAAATCCTGCGGGACTAGTTATGCTTACCTGGGGATTTCTGGGATGAGTAATAAACTATGGTCAACATACACAAGTTTCTAAGGAAAGGGGTCAATTTATCTTGACATGTCAACATTTCCATATTGTAATGCGTTACCAAATGGAATCATTCCATGTGTGTTTTACAAATCTTGAATAATCCTTGTTTAATTTATTATCTTTTACCTCCAAATTCCTATGACTAACTTATTTCGTATCCAACATGTCTCCTCACCATGGAAAGTGTGGAAGTTCTGACCGAAAGTTAGCCACCATGATTGCTCATCAAATGGTTGTTGTCATACCGACCATGGTTGCTGAACTAAATTACACTTTGATGACCAACTCTAGCAACAATGGAAATGGTCAAGGAGAAAATAGGGTGAACCAAGGGCGCAATAACCAAACCTGAACGTTCAAACATTTTAGTTAATGCAAGTGCACTAACTATAGTGGAAAGGAAGGAGGCACTGGACTTATTGAGTGGTTCAAAAGTATGGAAAATACTTTCATCAACTGTGAGTGTCCTGAGGCGCTCAAAGTTCACTATGCCATTAGTATACTCCAACAAAGGGCACTTACATGGTGGAATAGCAAGAAAAGGAACCATGGTGTTGATGTTGTGTTAGCATTGACTTGGTACGAGTTCAAAAATATTATTATTACCAAGTTTTGTGCGAGAAGTGAATTGAAAAAGCTGGAGGAGGAATTATGGAACCTTAAACAAGATGGTGGTGATCACTTGGCCTACTCCACTAGGCATCATGAGTTGAGTATTCTGTTACCACATATGGTCAACACTATTCCTCATAACATCGAGAAGTTCATCAAGGGGTACCACCCTAAATTCAAGATACTGTGGTGGGTAGTCAACCCACAACTTTGGAGGAAGCCATCACTATCACTGCTCAACTTACTGAGAATCATATACGTGCGAGCACCATGTCTGTCAAAGGTGCTAAAAAGGTTGAGAAGACGGTCCCTGAAACTACTAAGAAGACTAAAACTGAACCGTCTTACAACAACAACAACAATAAGAAACGCAAGTTCACACTGGCTCACAACTTTGCGGTGGCTGCACCTAAGGCACCTCAAAGACAACTTGTACATGTGGCTGCACCTATGGCACAAGCACCTGTAGCTAGAGCCTATGCTGATCCTCAACCTATGTGCAATGTTTGTAGGTATCATCATCTGAGGAACGCTCCGTGCCACATCTGTACTTTATGTTGTAAATATGGACACTTGGTGGCGACTTGTCACCGTGCACCAAATAATGCCACGATGATTGCAAATCGTGTTTTCAATAATTGTGGGCATACAATTGTGGGGAACCTGGTCACTGCTGCCCGAAATGCCCTCATCTTGCGAAAAATGTTCCGGAGTCGATAAAAGTTATGTCTCGTTAGAGTTTGAATCCATTCTTGCTAAGCCACATACAAAACTTGAAAGACCTCTCACCGTTGATGTCGCCGATGGAGAACCTATCAGCGTTGATATTGTTATTCGTGATTGTATTTTGAGCCTCGACGCGCATGATTTCTTTATCGACCTTATCCCTATGAAACTTGGAAGCTTTGACATTATCATTGGCATAGATTGGTTAGCCAAACATCATGTCGAGAATATTTGTCTCGAGAAGTGCATCTGTATTCCTTTGCCTTTCACGGGATACATTGAAAGTTTTCGGTGAAAAGTCCTCCAAAGGGCTCAAACTCATATCATGCACTCAAGCCCGAAAATACTTAAGCAAGAACTATATGGCTTTCTTGGCTTACGTGGTCAACACGAAAGTCAAAGGGAAAGATCGTAAAGATGTCCCTATTATATGAGACTTTCTTGAAGTGTTTCCTAATAACCTTAGTTGTTTACCTCCCGTGAGTGAAGTTGAGTTGAAAATCGATTTGATTCCAGGGGCAAACCCCTTGGCTAAGTCACCATGTTGACTTGCACCATCGAAAATGCAAGAGCTAGCTAGTCAACTTCAAGAACTATCTGATAAGGGTTTTATTCGTCCTAGCTCTTCGCCTTGGGGTTCACATGTTCTGTTTGTAAAGAACAAAGATGGGTCATTTCATATGTGCATTGATTATCATGAGCTTAACAAGCTTACCATCAAGAATCGCTACCCTCTTGCTCATATCGATGATCTTTTAACCAACTTCAAGGAGCTGCCATTTTCTCGAAGATTGACTTACGTTCTGGCTATCATCAATTACGAGTCCATGACGATGATATCCCGAAGACTATGTTCCGTACTCGATATGGTTACTATAAGTTCATGGTTATGCCTGTTGGTTTAACAAATGCTCATGTTGTCTTCATGGATCTTATGAACTGAGTATGCAAGCCTTATTTAGACAAGTTTGTGACCGTCTTCATTGACGACATACTTTCTATTCCAAGTCCAATACCGATCATGAACTTCACTTGCGACAAGTTCTTGAGCTATTGAAGAAAAATAAACTGTACGCGAAGTTCTTAAAGTATGAATTTTGGCTTGAGGAAGTTTAATTCCTAGGACACGTGGTTAATAGCCAAGGAATTCACGTTGACCCTACAAAGGTGGAAGTTGTGAAGAATTGGTGTATTCCTACAGCTCCAACCTAAGTTTGTTCTTTCCTTGTCTTGCTGGTTATTACTGGCGATTCATTGCCAACTTTTCTAAAATCGCGAAGCCACTTACTTCTTTGACTAAAAAGAATAAACCATTCGAGTGGGGGTCCAAACAAGAGGAAGCCTTTGAAGCATTAAAGCACAAGTTGTGTAATGCTCCTATCTTGACCCTACCCGATGGAAACGATGATTTAACCGTGTATTGTGATGCATCTAAATAGGACCTTGGTTGTGTTCTCATGCAATGAGGAAATGTCATAACATATGCATCAAGACAATTGAAGATCCACGAGGTGAATTACATGACACACGATCTCGAACTTCGTGCTGTGGTTTTTGCCTTAAAGATTTCAAGGCATTACCTTTATGGTATACGATGTATAGTCTACACCGATCATAGAAGCCTTCAACACATTTTAATCATAAAGATCTCAATATGAGACAACATCATTGGGTTGAGTTGATTAGTGATTATGACTGTGATATTCGTTACCATCCTGGTAAGGAAAATGTCGTAGTCGATGCACTAGTTGAAAGATTCATAATAAGATGGTCTCATTTCAAGAAATTCGCGATCGAAGACAATGGTTTGACACTTTGGTAGAATTTAATACCGAGATCTTATTGATTCATATGTACCTAGTTTAGGAGCTTAATGTAATATGTCTTTCATGTCTTACATATATGTAATTGAATGGGTATAAATGAAATGAGATGTGTTGTTGATGCTTATAATGTTTAATACTTCATTGTTTATTGTGTAATAACACATATTGAACTAACTATATAGGTTTGTGGTTGTTTACATATTTGTCAATAATGGTTGAGAAACATGTTCATACTTAATCGTGTGAAGTTCTCATGCGAATGGACCATGCTAATGGACCATGCGCATGAATACATCATGCTAATGAACCAGTCGCACGATTGAACCAGGAGATTGAATCAGTCACACGATTGTGACATAATATTGACTCAGTCGCACGACTGGACCTTCAGTCGTGCGGATGGATCAACCACACGATTCAGTTGCACCACTGAACTGTGCCAATGGTTCAGTCGTACGAATGGAAAACCCTAACCTATAAATACCACTTAGTTCGTGGAAAACATCTGTTTCAAGTTCATATATCGCAGTTAATCATCTTGCATTCGTTCTTAACGTTTTGATTCTGCACTATTTGGTTTGGTATACACGTAAATCAGTTAGTACTCCATACCTAAACGGTCCTAAGAAGTGGTATCAGAGCTTTGGCTCTTGATTTTCATGTGATTCAATCGATTTTGATATAAAAATCGCGTTTTTCACTCAAAAACATAATATATTTGTGTCAAACAGTGTTTTTGACTTCTCCAGGTCAAAAAGTTATCGTTTTTCGGCATACAACAATTAGGGTTCGTTTGAAATTCGTGTTTTTGCATCAATGTGTTCAAAACCTTCGTTTTTGCAAAAACAACAGCCTTCAGTCGCATGATTGACTCAATCACACGACTGAATCCATTCGCACCTCCCATACGCACGATTAAACTCAGTCGCCCTGTTCATTCATACGATTGACCAGCTTCATTCACATAGACTCCTACTGCATTCTCTGTACGCACTACTGAATCCAATTGCATGATTGAATTCATCCGCACTCTTCATTCGCACGATTGACTCATTCGCATAAGTTCAATCTCACGAGTGGTCCATTCGCACAAGTGAAGTACTTGATCTCAAAAGTTTAAAGTTAACAAGATGGAAGAACAATACTCAGTGTTCACTGAAGGTAGAGACACACGAATCCAGAACCTCTTACTTCTGGAGAATGAGACTGGGAATCATAATAAACCACCTAAGTTTATAACGTTAGATGATTACCCATAGTGGAAGCAATGTTTCGAGATCTACCTCAATGGAGTTGATCCCAACCTTTGGGAATCAATTGAAATAGGATATGACATGCCAGTTAGTGCAGATGGGGTAAAATTGACTTTGGGAGGGATGACTAACATCCAGAAGACGAAAAATAATGCGGAGAAGAAGGTTTATGCCATGTTAACTCAGTCTATTCCAAAGGATATATTCCATCAATTTTCTAAGAATAAACAGGAAAAGAAACTTTGGATAGCCTTGGAAAAATGCTATGACGGAAATGCTTCGTTAAAAGCTCTAAACGCAAAAGCTTTGAAGAAGGAGTTTGACAACTTCTCTTCAATGGGTAAAGAAAGTCTGGATGATGTAATCAACAGGTTCTATCATCTCATGAGTGAGCTGCATATTCATGGATTTACAACGTCGATGGAAGACAAGGTATCCAGCTTGGCAAATGGCTTACCAGAAAAGTGGGATTCGTTTGTTTCTAATTTGAGACAAAACAGTGTATTGGGGAAATTAGACATAAATGACTTCATCCTGAAATTGAGAGAGGAGGAACTCAGGATGAAATACAGGTCGCAGAAAGGAACATATGACCAAAATCCTTCACTTACAACGTCTCTTCCACAACAGCCAGTTCAGGAGCACTAGTTCAACTGCTCCTTCATCTACCATAGCTTCAGGGTCTGACACGTTTGGGTCATCAAGTACCCATTATATTGCACCTGAAGCAAATGCTACCAAGTTAAAGACCGAGAACCTCGGGAATATCATTGTGGAGGTGGCTAAAGAACATATGGATCTATTTCCAGCTTTTATTCACTTGTAGGATGGGTTGGTTGCAGGAAATATCAGTAACTTCCATCTAGCAGATGAAGATTACGAACATGTAGATGAGAACGAGCTTGAAAGAATGGACATAATGTGGGTGTTGGCAAGTGCTGTGCGGAGAGCTAAAAAGTTTGTTAAGAAGATGAGACAGAACTTGATAGCCACTAAAGACACTACTTTTGGTTTGAGTAAGTCCAAAGTTACCTGTTTCAACTGCGGAGAGAAGGGGCACTTTAAACGTGAGTGTGTAAAGCCCAAGAAGACAGGTAATGGCAACCCTTTCTCAACTTTTAACCGTCAGGACAAACCAACAGGTGGAGCTACCTCGTCTAGTACAAAGACAAAGGCCTTGACTTCTCATGGTGACGAAGGACAAGATTGGACCTTTAAATTTGTCCCTCCGGGAGAATCTAATATTGCAAATGTCAAGGTGTAGGACGATGATACTGAAAGCGAAGATGATATTGCAGTCAAACTAGCAATGTCAGAATTTGAAGATACTGTGAAAGTGGTCAAACCCCTGATTGAAAAAGATACCAAAATGACATGTTCAGAATCTCTAGCAGTTGAAGAGTCATCCTCTGCACTAATGGCGGATGCAACTGAGTCTTCACAGGTAAGTACTAAAGACCAACTGTTTGACTATCATGCTTGTTATGAATGTAATAAATTTAGGGAAAGCATAGATATGAAATTTTCTAGGTTATTAGATCACAATAATAGCTTAGTAAAGGACTTACAACTATGCATAGAAACAAATTACATTTTAAAACTAAATGAGCACAGTTACAAAGAGAACGTAGAACTGTTAAATAAATAACTAAGGGAAACTGAAGTTATGGATTTCAACCAAGTAAATGATATTAAGTTCTATTTAAACTCCCTTGAAGAAACTAAAAAGGAAAAAGCAGTTTTGGAAGTCGAAGTAAATTCATTAAAACAAAAACTGCACAGTTGGATTAGTTCTTCTCACATAGTTAAAAAGTTAGTGAAAGAATGAAATAACGGGGAGGGATTAGGTTACAAAGTGGTTCCTCCACCACATGAGATCCTGTTAAATACTAAATGTCAACTAGTAAATAACAATCCTATTAAGGATCATGTAGTGACCACTCCTCTAGTTAGTGATCCAGATTCCACTTGTCTAACGGTGGAACCTGTCACTAAACTGAAGGAGGACACTTTGAAATCTAAGGGCAAATTGCCTATTGTTAATTTGGATGAAAAGTTTGCAAAGGTTAAGGTGGAGTCAGGTTCAAACACGTCTAAATATCAACCCAAAAAGACTAAACAAGTTAAACAAACACGCGCATCATGTCTAAGTCCAAACAAACAAAAGGGTAAAGATGTTAAAAAGGTTCGAACAATTAATTTTGTTAAAGAAGTTAGAACATCTAAACAAGAAGAGTTAAAACCCAACAAGCCCAAAGCCACACCAGTCTTACACACTTCTTCACAGAGACGTCTTTCCCAACATGTTGAAGGTCGATCGTGCTACAATTGTGGAAAGAGAGGACAGATTGCTTCTAATTGTCCTCAGTATCAAACACCAAGAAAGAAATTTGAACTTCATGATATGAAAAAAATTTCTTCTAAAAGGAGTTATATTACTCCACCTAAAAGAAAACATGAACCTAAAGTTCAAACCATAAACCAGTTGTCTGTTTATCACAAACAGGCATTGCACAAATCTGGTTTGTGGAAAGAAAAGTCAAATCAAATGTCTGATACTGAGAGCAGTAAGAAGAATGATATGCCCTCGCCCTCAAATGGACAGTGG
>BJCM01210756.1:0-12052 GCA_018326385.1 Flaveria bidentis
CGCCCCACCCCACCTGAAGTTTCCTTAAGGCGGTCAACAAATAAAACAACTACATCACTAAAACTCCGAACCAAAGGATCTACTCGCCTCGCACGTTTTCTCTTCTTTCCATGAACACCTGAAGTTTCTTCAAGTTGAAAACTTGAATCTGTACCACCACTATGGCTAGTTTTATCAAATTCCTCACTTACTTGGTGCTCTTCTTCTACCACATTCACCTCTTCTTCTACCACATTCACCTCTTCTTCCATCTCAACCACGGTTTTGGCTTTGTTACCCTGAGCTCGGTCTTTACCAAATATAACACACAACTCTTCATAATGAGGAAGCTTTTTTGCTTTCCATTTACTTGCATGTCTATTCTTCTGTTTCACATAATAAGAAATATATTAAAATTATATAATTATCACAACAAAACATAATTATACATAATCAGAATATAATTCGAATCTAGTACGTACCTCAAGGTATGATTCCCATAATCCAATATCAACTGTGACACTATTCGTTTCTTTATCAAACCCAAATCCGCTAGCTTTTAACATATCGGAAACAACTAACCAGTATTTTTTCATTGTTTTGATCCTTGACTCGATATGGGGTTTACCCAAAATACCCGACTCCGAAAGTGATTCTTTTAAGGACGCTTCCAAATGTTGTAAATATCCGGTTCTAAAGCCGTTATCAGATTTAAACTTTCCGGTGTTATTCATGTTTACTAAAGCTTCAACAAGCTTATCATCTTCATTATCAGACCACACTTGATAGTTTCTATTGTTAGTCGACATTCCTGTAAAATTTCAAATCAACAAAAATATCATGACCAACAGCTGTGTAACAATTAATATGTCTGTAAATCACATAATATCCATCTATAAAAAAAACATAACTAACAATTATATAATAATATATCCATCTATAAAAAACAACATAGGAAACAATAGTTTAATAATCCATGTATTTGTAAACTATTTATGATAAGTTGGTAGCACTCCAAGAATTAAACATGTTTTGGGCTAGATTGTTTCTAAACAGTGTCCACTCGTTTGACGTCGCAACTTGAGTTATATTATCTCCGTCTACGTTCTCCTCTTCGTCTTCGTGCCCCTCTCCGTCTCCGTCTCCGTCTCCGTTTTCATTTTCGTTTTCGTATTTGTCTTCAAATGGATCGATTGGCATTTCTCTCCTTATAAAATTATGAAGGAGACAACATGCCATTATGATCCTATTTTTTGGTCAATAGGATAGTATGAATGGTCTCTCAAAATTCCCCATTTTTTCTTTAAAATGCCAAAACATCTTTCGATAACATTTCTTGCAGATGAATGTTTCATGTTGAATAATTCTTTTGGGGTAGTGGGTTGGTGTCCATTACGCCAATCATTTAAGTGATATCTTTGACCTCTATAAGGGGCGAGAAAACCTTCTCCATTTGTGTATATCTACCAAATAATAACCTAACAATATATTGTAGTTAATAAAGACCCAACAACTTAAATTATTTATATAAGATTTTACATACCCGGCCTTGAAACTTTCAATCCATGTGGTCTATCAATAGCATCTCGTAGGACTCTACTATCAGCCGCCGACCCTTCCCAACCCGGTAACACAAATATAAATTGCATATCTGGTGAACACACACCTAACACGTTTGTAGCAATCTCTCCCTTTCTTGTTCTGTATTTAGGCTTCTCTTCATTAGGCATTAAGCACTTTATGTATGTTCCATCTAGAGCTCCTAAACAATTCTACAACTGAACAACACAAAAGTATTATAATACATTTCTAATTCCTAATCTAATTATACTATAAAAAAGGTTATGATGATTATATAACACCTTGAACCATTTTCACCTTTGGTCAGTATAATTCTCGGGAATAGGCTTGGGTTTCTTGAGCAAACGCATATGCAATCGAATCACTGCATTGCAAACTCGAGAGACACACCTACTAATAGTGTCTCCTGAACGATGAAAACGACATCGCATGACCCGATTCTTGACGTTATGAGCGATAATACGAAGGAAGATGGCTACTTGTTCATCAATGTCCATATTCCTATTTGGTTTTAATCCTCCAAAATTCTTTAGCGTCTCACACAAATTTATGAAACACGATCGATCCATCCTAATTTGGGATATAGCCATACTGTCACTCTCATAAACATGTCTATACAATATTATATATCGATCTATTTTTTATGAGCGACATCAAATAAGTGGTTTATCCATTATGTATTTGATCATCAACATGTAAACCAAAAGGACAAGCAAAGAAAAAGTTGTAACAAGTTGGTTCTACCATGGCAAAATCAATGTCCTTCTCTTTTGTTTATGACTGCAAGTTCTTAAACTAAGTCGGGTCATTTCTAATAATCCACCTGAAATCAATAGCTAATGTCTCAAATTACATGTGATTGGTGTTGATAAGAAATTGTATGAAGAACAAACAACTTCCGAAGTCCAAAGTCTAACCTTGTTCGAATCCGACATCATTCAGTTGTTCCTAATCGCGATATCTTGATGTTATATTTTTTATGATTTGGTTCTTAAAGAACATTTTCACAAGCATTGGTAAAGATATTACGATTGAAACTTGAAAAATAAATCTTTTGAATGAATTATTATTTTCGCTTTAAATTATAAGACGAAAACAAACAAAACCGAGCAAAAACAAGCACCCGGTTTAAAACCAAACCGAGTTTGAGCATGAAGCTTGCGCTCGAATTTGTTAGCGATAGAATAAAGTTAAGATCATTCCAAAAATATGAAAACAAATATCAATTGCTCATATTTTAAATTTTATATTATTTACACAATTTTGTATGTTTGGATACATTAACAACCAGCAAGTAACATATAAACCATTAAAATCCTATTTTCATATACTTTAAAATAATTAATTTTGCTATACATACGTAGATAGTACAACCTATTTGTTATTGTACCTTTTCGCTCGGCTACATAGTTACTATAACCCATATTATTATTAAACTTGACTTGTTGAAACTAGACATGGGCCAAAAAATTGTTTTTTTCCAATCCGGTTTGGAAAACAGTTTATTTTGGTCTCCGAAACCGATTTGGCCAAAACCGGTTTGATTTCAAACCAGCCCAGCCAAACCATAATTGGTTAGGGTGAGGGGGATCACAAACCGGTAGTGTCCAAACCGGTTTTTATCATTTTCAAAAATATAATCGTTATATAACCGTTGGGAGCCTCCATATAGCCGTTGTTTTGTCATTCTTTTAATCAATTTAACCCCTACACTACTCTAAATAAGTTGTGAGTGTTTTGATTAAATCACAACAATCAAAAACTCTCTACACTCTAAAAACTCAAAAACACTCATTTTCTCTTCACAACAATCAAAAACTGTCAACAATGGCTTCTTCTAGTGTTCAATCTTCGTTGGTTGTGATGTATCTTCTCAAAATGTGGTTGTTCGGGTTATCTCTACTAATAGAAATCCGGAGATTCGTGCAACTATGATTTGTGTGAGATGTCAATGGGTTCGAATAAGACTCGTTTCAAATTGTGTTTCAAATTTTTTTCAAAGGATGCGAATTGTACTTTGAAAAATCACATTCAATTAAAATATTGCAAAGCTTTGAAAGAAGATCTGTCTCGAGGTCAAACTACAATAACAAACGACTGTAATTTATGGGCTTACAATGTTGATACGGTTCGAGAGCAAATGACGCATTTTGTCATCCAAGAAAGCTTACCATTCAAGCACTTTGACAATGAATGTTGCGACTAATTCAATGAACTCTCTAACCGTGATACACACATGTAAGTTGTGTTACACTTAGAAGAGATTGCTTAAAATGTGAAAAAAACTAAACATGAATTAATTTCTTATTTTGAAAATTTACAAACCGGTGTTAACTTAATTAGTGACATTTGGTCGACTTCTCACGATTCACCGAACTCGTATATTTGTGTCACCGCCCATTGGGTTGAACCTGATTCGCGGAAAATAACAAAACATACGATTGTGTTTGAATTGTTTAATTATCTTCACACCGGTCAAACTATTTTTATCTTATTGACAAAGCTATTAAACATATAAACCGGTAAACAAAATCTTGTTAATATCTTTTAATAACGCGTCAAATAATACGCTTGCGATAGAACATCTAAACTTAAAATATAAACCTATTTGTGACGGTGTGTTTTTTCTTAGTTGATATATTGCGCCCATCATAAATTTAGCTGTTCAAGACGGTTTAAAAACTATTGAAACAACAAAAGATGGTTAAAAAGAATGTTACGTGACATTTTTAGCAGTAACAAAAAATATAGTAGGTATCACAAGTTTTGTAAAGACGCAAATTCCAAATATTTAGTTCCGAATGGGACGTACCTACAAGACGGAATGCAGGATCGATTTTTGTCACTACACACTTGTTTTCTTTCATACTCACTCAATCACACTTGGTTAGATGATGCAGAATCCCTCCAATAGTTGATAATAATATACTAAGTAACTAAGAACACAAAAGGATAATTTTCAAGGTACTTGTATATATTACTTCTCAACTCAAATTATTACAAGACTCTTACAAGCATATTACATGATTTACAATGAAAAACTATATATACTATCACCTATAGTCGGATATACTTTGATACCAACCGAAAACCTATGACTAAAGCAGATACTACATTGCTAAAGACAATGTATATTAGATAAAATATTATCTAAGATATGATAGTCGTAACATGTCCGTGACTTACCTTTTCTCACCAACTAAAGTTAGTAACTGTACTAACTGATAAAGGATAAATAGTAAAATAAAGTATGGCAACTAGATGGGAGTGGAAAAGCACCATGCATTATCTCAGAGATTTGCAACGGAGTGTTGGAAGGACAATACTTGTGTCCATTAATTCATAGTAGGTTCTTTCGAAGGTTAACTGAGTTCTTCTGAAGCCACTTATACTTTGGAAAAAGCTATTTCTTCCGAGGCTTGAGGCTTTTTTCAGGTCTTTATACTTCGAAATTCATTGTCTTAATTTCTTCTAAGTGTTGAACTTTGGAAGAAGGAAGACTTTGTCTTCGGAAGTTGGAGTTATCTTTCGAAAGCTTCTTTAGATATAAGCTTTGGAAACTTAGCATTTGCCTTCGGAAGAACTTCATTTTCATCTAGAAGTTCTTCATCGGTTATACCAAAATTATCTAAGTGTTTGGTTTTGGTTGCACCAGCCTTTCTTGATTTAACAAACTCTCCCTATGCTGATGCTATCAAAACCTCACTTGTTTCTGTTTCTCAAAATTTTTAGCACCAAGGAAAGAAGATATTTGTCAGTTTCCCTGTCTTTCCTAGAAGTGATACTAAGAAGTTTGTACACATCATTCATAGACAGGAGATCCAGTCTGCCATTTTGAATAATGTGTACCCTTTGTTGTGATCCTCTAAAAAGAGTTAGTTGACTAGAGTTATAGTCATACTCCCATCTAACTATAGACTCAAGTTCAGGACCTTCAACTATTTAAAGAAAGACTTTGCCTTTGGTTGTTGATCCTTCCATTTCATCTTTCTCTCTTTGTTTCAACTCTTCTTCAATCTTGGTCCTAGCGGTTAGCTCGGCCAGATAAAGACTGCTTAGGTAATTTCTGATATGAGCAGCTATCTTAGAGTTGGAGGGGTTGGAAAATAGCTTCTTTGCTAACTCAACAATGTCAAACCTGCTTAAGTGTAGGAGAGATAAGGCATTAAGCTTATTTATCTCGCCATTCTCTCTATCAACAACAAAGTTGTGAGAAGAGTTTTCGAGCCTCCACTGGATTATCTTCTTCCTTTTCACAAGGGGTTGACTTGGTACTTTGTCCTATTTCTTTGAATCCAGCCGAGTCACCAGCCTTCTTCTTAGCTTCTTCTCCTCTTCATTTAGCGAGTCAGAGTTGAGGCCAAGGAGTTTAACAGCTTGGTCCAATGTTCCTCTAGGCAGATCAAGGAATTGTTCTCTAGTGAGGGAACACAAGGAGCCATCAACATAGGTTAGCTTTATAGACCCCTCCTCACAAGAGATATCGCTCAAATTTGTACATTTGATGAGCTTCGTCTTGTTCTCCTTGAATTCCTCTAAGGATAGATGTTTAGAAGGCTGAGAGGATGACTTGGGTGGTTGTTGGGTTGGTAAAGGTGTTTGGTTCTTGGGAGTGTTTTGGGTTTGAGGATAGGTAGTTGAGGTGGTTGTGGTGAGGAAGTGGTTATGGTTGATGATGTGGGTTCTAGAGTGTACGACTCAGAGGTTAGCTTAATTTTGATGGGAAAAGGGAAAGGAATAGGTTCGGGTTGGGGTTGAGGTTCAAGTGTTGGTCTTGAAGTCAATCCCTATACTCTCTTGTACATCTCTTTTCTTCTTCCTGAGCGAATGTCAGCCTTGAAGTTGCTTACATGTCGCTGCAAGGTTTTCTCAAACATAGGACCTACTTGCCTTCCAGAAAAGCCATGAGTTCTTAGATAGTCTTTCATCCAGGCTTTGTCTCCTAACTTCTTGACAGCAGCAAGTCCGGTTTCTTCCTCATTCTCTTCTTCTCTCTCATTTTCTCCTTGGCATCCGTCCTTCTCTCTTTTTTAATTTGATCTTGCTTTTTCTTGAAAAGCCACAAGATCATGTCATTGTTGTGAGGATTTAGTTCCTCAAGAGAGAATCCCCTGGAGCTTAGGAAAGTTATCCTTTCACTCCTCAGCTGTTGGTTAGCTTCTTCTTTCTTTCTCCTCATTTCTTCCGTTAAGGCCAACCTTGCTACTTCTTTTTCTTGCTTAATTCTCAATAGGGTTGCCTTTTCTAACTCAATCAGCTTCTTTAGTGGTAGCAGGAGCACATCTTCATTAACAAATCCAAGATTGACAAGCCTGTCAATGATCTCCACCCTCCTTCTGTTATTGATAGCCTCCTGGTTGGTTGCATGTGCTTTGCTACTTGCAACTAATAGTTTCCCAGTAAGAAGCTCATCTGTAGTCATCTTCCCTTTCCCTTTGTTGTCTTCGAAAATTCTAGACTTTGGAGAATCTTGTGTAGAGGTTTCAGGTTGAGAGGTGGTGATTGGAGCATGTGATGATGATGTTGTTTGAGTGATAGGTCAGTTAAGAAAATCCTCACTGTTTACCTTAGATGCTAGTTCGAGAATTGCGTCTGTGATAACCAGATCATCGGATAAAGAGAATAACCCTTCCGTAGCTTCCATCTCAGCTTCAGAAGATTGAAATGGTTCTTCCAAGGTTTTGACTTCAGCTTTAGAAGTTTGTGGGATTGCACTTTCTATCCTAACTGTTTCATTTGCTGGGCCATCAGTCCCCATTTCCCCTTCCAAATCAATCTCAGGTTCAATATAGACCTTAGGTTGACCAACTTCTTGGACAGTGGTAGAAGGTGCATTCAACCTTTGAAGCTCTTCAGCTCCAAAGTATGCCATAGCAACATCTGGGTTTGGCTGTTCAATAGAAGATCCCATCAGGAACTTGGAAAAAGACCTATTTAGATCTTTAAGCATCCTTGGGTCCATTTGAAGAACAATTGGAGGAGGCTCAGGGAAAACTATTGCTTGTTAAGTAGGATATCTTGTATTAAGAGTTGATAGAGCTAGACTCTGTGGTTCCTTTGGTGTTTCTCTTTGAACACTCTCCCCCTTTTTGGTAGCATCATACTGAGATCTTGATGAGCTAGAGGAAGCGGTCAATGAGAGCTGAATTGGTATATTCCTAACAGATCTATCAATCTGTTTCTCAGCTAGTTTGGCCTTGAGACTTTCAATCTCAAGTTGTTGAGTGGCAGGCCTACCCTTTAAAGTCTTATACTTGGATGGTGAGTTGCATACTTCCCTTATCTTCTTTTAAAGAATGAAGGGGAGATGAGGTAACATACAGAGTATGTTCATCCTCACCACCATATGTGGTTTCTTAGCGCCCTGGTTTCTCTTGCCTAATAATATCTCTTTCAGAGTCATCAAAGGGTAAGGTTATCGTAGATTCAGTCTCAGAGATGTTACCATTGTTTTGAGGATCCAATGAGGCTCCTTCAGTAATGCTATCTGAATCTACATGAGTCCCCTCCACATCAGTGGGACTCACCTCAGTTGTGGCTTGCTGTGGGGGCTAGGGATCAGAGGTCTCTCTAGGCCCAGTTGATCCTTAGGTGAGTGTTGTGGATCAACTTCATGGACTTGAAGAGACATAATCTCTTCATCAGTTCCTGTAAGGAGGTTAGTGAAGGATATAGAGGTTAATCCTAATGACCCGAGACTTTGGTCAATGTCTATTGGCATTGTGCCTATGAAAAGGTTGTCCTTTTTTGGTTGCTCAGGAGAGTATAATGACTCATCCTAAAGGGTATCAGTTTGGGTTTCGGGCTCATGGGATTGAGACTGAGGAGACTTAATACCCTTACTGAGGTCAAAGTGAAAGATGGTGTGACCTCAGACTAAGTGGGAGCCCATGGTTCCACTCTATTCATTTTGGATTGAACAAGGGAACTTATTCAATCAGAGTAGATTGAACAAGAGTTCGTTTGGGACATCTCCGGTATGTGATTTTGATAGGGTTAGAAGGTGGATTTGGCATTATGATGGTTGTTGCTGGTGTGGTTTCATCACCTGTGGGGTGTACAGGGATGTCACCAGGAGCTATACGCTCAATCATACCTGGAAGGAATGAAGTGTGTCTTCCAGTGAAGTTGGTGGACATCCTTTTCAGCACTTTGAAGATGGTCGGTCTCATGTGACGGACATGCAAAGCAGCTGCATAGACAAGCTTGCTCTGGTCCTACTCACAGTTGATAATGTGCTTGATGAACCGGGGATACATGTAAAATGTCTCCCTTTGAAGGTTTCCCATCAAATTGGTCAGCAAAAATCTGGAGTAATTAAAGCGGAGGCCTTTTACCAACCCATGAACTAGGCATCTTAGTTCAGATGGGATTTGATCCCATCCCCTAGACTTGTTTGACAAGCAGTGAAGGATTATGTGAAATAGGAACTTCCAATGATAAGAGAAGTTGGATTTGTATACCGTAGACGTGCTCACATCACCGCCATATCCCATTTGGGTATATCTGTCGTCAATATCAGTCTTGGGGAACTCCGTAGGAGAGCCTTCGTCATGGAGCTCTAGATGCTCTCTAATGACTTGTTCAGATATGATCAATTGTTGACTACCAATGCTCGACTTTAGAACCCTAACTCCATTCAGAGTTATGATCTATATGTTCCCCCAAAACTCAGTCATTTGGTTTGAATACATGGTGGGGTTGGCAGTTAGTGCCATAAGGAGATGTTTTCAGAAAAGTCAGCATCCTTGGATGAATCCAGGAGTGTGACTTTATTGTGCTGAAGGTTTAAGGCCATTTTTGTGAGAAAGAAATAGAGAAATTTGTTTGGATTAGGGTAAAGTAAGAATGAAGAAAGCTTTGGGCAGTAGTGGTAAAAAGAGTACGTGAATAGGTTGGAAATATTTAAATGGGTGAAAATGGCGGATAGATAAGGTGAAGTGATGGGTTGGGGTATGATGTGATAGGGATGGTAAGATAAAATCCACTTAAAAAAATTTCGACATCATCAAGAAAATCTTTACCATTTTACAGAGTGGGGCCCAAAGATTTACGTTACACAGTAAAACCTTCTTCCGAGTATAAATCATTTCCGAAGGTGATCTTCTTCCGAAGCCAATACTACTTCCTAAGGTAAATATTTTACTTCTGAAGGCAAAAGAGGCATTTCGAGAGTAAGATTTTATAAGCTTCGGAAGTAGATTTCATATTTTAGCAAATGCTTCTTCCGAGGGTTAATTTCTGTTCGGAAGAATTTATACTTAGTAAAATTTTGAAGAAAAACATTTTTTAACCGAGCTTAGATTGTATTGAGAGTAACAAAACATATTTTAAAAATGTTTTCAAATAAGATAAGCTAATCAATGTTTATCATCCCAATAGCTGTAATCAAATACTTGAATCTCCGTTCATCAAATGCTTTGGTGAACAAATCAGCATATTGTTCATTTGAATCAACTTTGATTATTTTGATCAGATTTTTCTCATGAATGTCTCTTATGAAATGATACCTGATGTCAATATGCTTTGTCTTTGAGTGCTTCACAGGATTTTAGTAATTGAGATAGCACTATTGTTGTCAATATGGATAGGAGTACTCATGAAGTTGAATCCATAGTCTATCATCTGGTTTTGAATCCATAGCAACTGAGAACAACAACTAGCAGCGGAAATGTATTCAGCTTCAGCAGTAGTTGTTGTAACACAGGATTGCTTCTTGCATGAGATGATCCTTCCACCAAGAAATTAAGATCCTCTTGATGTTAATTTCTTGTTGATATTGCAGCCACTATAGTCACTATCAGAATAGCCGTAGAGATTGAAATTGTTGTTTCTTGGATACCAGGGACCTAGCTTAGGTGCTCCTTTGAGGTATCTAAGAATTCTCTTGGTAGCAACTAGGTGAGACACCTTTGGAGCAACCTAATATCTTGCATAAATGCAAGTTGCGAACATGATATCAGGTCTACTTGCTATGAGATACATCAGAGAATCAATGATTGCCCTATACTAATGTTGATCAGAATCCTCCCCCTCAGAGTCAGGAAAAAGGTTATGATTTCTGGGTATAGGTGTCTTGGCTGATTTACAATCTTTCATGTCGAATCTCTCTAAAATCTCAGAGACATATTTAGATTGATTGATAAAAAAACCCATCCTTCAATTGCTTCACTTGAATTCATAGGAAAAGTATATTTTTTCCATGGAACTCATCTCAAATTTCTTCTTCATGACGCTCTCAAAGTCTTTGCACCTTTGGTCATTTGAGGAACCAAATATGATGTCATCAACATAGACTTGTATTAGAAAAATGTATTTCCCGGACTTCCATATGATTAAGTTCTTGTTAAAGGTACCTCTTGTGTAACCATTCTTCAAGAGAAATTGAGACAGAGTCTCATACCACAGCCTAGGTGCTTGGTGCAGCCCATAGAGATCTTTATCCAATTTGCACACATAGTTGGGGTGTTGTGGGTCTTCAAATTTTGGAGGATGACACACGTAGACTTCCCTATCTATATTCATGTATAGAAAAGCACATTTGACATCAAGTTGATAGACAATAAAAATCTTGGATGCAACATAAGCAAGAAGGATCCTTACTGCCTCAAGTCTTGCAACTGGTAGAAAGACATCAGTATAATCAATTCTTTCCTCTTGGGTGTATCCTTGAACTACCAGTCTTGTCTTGTTCTTGATGATCAAACCTCTATCATCTATCTTGTTCCTACAAACCCATTTGGTTCCTATTGGTACTTCACTAGACGGCAGCGGACATAGGTTCCAAACCTTTTGTCGTTTGAATTGAAGCAATTCCTTTGCATTGATTCAACCCA
Organism: Flaveria bidentis; assembly: GCA_018326385.1. NCBI lineage: Eukaryota > Viridiplantae > Streptophyta > Magnoliopsida > Asterales > Asteraceae > Flaveria > Flaveria bidentis. The sequence continues at coordinate 11,397 of BJCM01210756.1, forward strand.
ACTATTGTCCTTTAACGCATCTTCTGCTTTCTTGGGTTCCATCTGGGAAAAGAAGTATGAGTACAAGTTTACATTTACATTGTGAGTATGTCCCCTTGTTCTCACACCCTTAGAGACATCTTGTAGAGAATATGTATTGAGGCTGAAGCAACCAAAGACATTCTGCATGCATGCTGCACAAGTACTGAAGAAGAATGCTTCGGAAGTTTCACACATGCAACAAAAATATTCTAATTGTGAAATCTTCCGAAGCCAAGTCCAATATCTTCAGAAGCCAAAGATGAAGTCTTTCGAAGCTTCAGAGATAAAGTCTTCCAAAGCTCAACTCTTGAAGACAGATTTCTTCTGAAGACTTTTAACCACATGCTTTATCTGATGTACTTTTCCATAAAGCTGGACCCCTTTCTGCTGCAACTTTGTAAAGTCACCAACTTACATGAGTTGTTGAAAAGGTCCATGATTTTTTGTAACTGTACATTGAGGTCTTGAGTCTGTATCTTTCTACTTCATGTACTTTATCCTTTTTGTAATAGATAAGGATGTGAGCTATGGCATGTCATAGTCACTAGTCAAAAGGCAATCTGCCTTTTAACTCTACAATTGATTTTGTTTTGTGTCTAGTCAATTGTATCTAGCTGGCTTTCATAGTATGGCCG
>BJCM01210757.1:0-10598 GCA_018326385.1 Flaveria bidentis
AAATTGTTTAAATGATTTTGATAAATGGAAAAATTAAATAAAACTATTATCAACATTGGTTAAGTTGTATATTTGATGCATTTAACCCATTAGAATTATTAAAAAATTTTAATAACGAAAGTTCAAAGTGGATACGGGTTTAGGTTTAAGTTTTGAAAACGGCGGATACTACATTATGTAACGCAAAGTGGAAAATAATGAAAAGAGGAACGAAATGAAAGAGTGCACACATTAACAAATGAACAAAAGTAAGAAAGGCTTGCAAGCAAATGTATGGAGGTTCACACCCAATGAAAGGTGTTAGCTCAACTGTGTGCGGGTTAGCTACCCCAGAAGGATACACATTGAGGCTTAATCTGTGTGATTAAGCGTATGTAAGGAGGTTCACACCCAATGAAGGGTGTTAGCTCAACTATGTGCGGGTTGATTACCCCAGAAGGATGCACACAGGGGTCTAATCCTTGTGATTGACCATATGTATGGGACCCTTGCCGCTTACCCCAGGTACTGGAGTGAGCTTCGTGCACAATGTTCGGGGTCTATGAAAGACCTCAGGCCAATACCGACTTTATGCATGACGGTGGGGTGAAGCACATGGCATTGGTCCAAATGAAAGTAAAGATTAATGACGAATGAACAGATGAAACGAACGAATAATTGAGATAATAAAGATATTATCTCTGTGTATATATAGTGCATGATCACGTATGAAAGTAAAGAATGGTTTTAAATGAAAGATAAAGTTTTGTTTTGTATTAAAACTAGAATTCACTCAGCAACGCTAACCTTTATGTGTTTCTAGTTGGCAAGTAATGTTGCTAAAGATGGCACGGGCGGCTACTCGGCTCTTTTTGGATGGCATTCTTTTGATTAATGTCTTTGCATTGTAATGTGAACAAACTATGTTTGAAATGAATGTTGTGTTAACTTGCAAAAGGATTTATATAGAAATGAAAGTTATTTAAATGTTCCGATGCGATGTTATATGAAAATACAAATGTAATTATATATTTTATGTGCGATGATTGGCCAGTTGTAAGCGTCCCGGGATCGGGGCCTTACACAATACAAGAATTCAGATTATTTTTGTTGCTCCATAATTTGGTCATTTTGACCTCATATATCACCATCTTTTTTTCCTTTTTTTTTCTTTTTCTTTTTTTCTATATATATCAGCCATATTTTTGTTGCTGAAACTATCTAACACACTTTAACTAAAAGAAAAGAAAATACTAGAAAACTTAGACATGTCACAAATTAGACTTCACCATGTGGTTTAACTGAAAAGGCTAAAAGGTTATTGGGATTAATGATGTGGCTCATTCAAATTACAAGTTGGGGCTCAAAGGGGCGTCTAAAGGGAATATGTTAAGGCAGGGAAATCAAATGAAGCAGTCTAAGCAAAATGGTATCCTAGTGCCTCTATCACGCTTGTGCAAAGTAATGGTCCATGATCTTGACATGTATTAGTTACACGAGTTCTAAAATAGATGCATATTTTGGTAAACACTCAATACAATAAGAAAAGAGCAACTTAGTATATCATGAAAATTTCTCAATTAGGTTGAAATTCTCATGGATGTGAAGTAATGAGTTAAGGATGTGAAACATGCATGTTGTCCACTGTGTAGTTTGTTATACCTAACCAATCAATCATACTTAATTTTATAGAAAACTACCACTTGGGCATACTTTCCTGTGACTTATAGCTAACCATAAAAGGGGATTTCTACATGTGCACAAGCAAGTGATACTTAGTGATTTACACTGAGAAATTAGGTTTGATGCACAATTAAATTTATTTAAAAGCTTATTGTATTTCATTTTATTTTGTTGTTTTTTTCAAAATCTTTTCAACTTTTCTGAATAATAAAATTCCAATCACCTCCTCATCCCCATACTTGAGATACATTTTCCCCAATGTAGAATGAATTTATTAAAACCTTAGTTCCCCCAAGTGCAAGGCTAAATCTCTTATCATTGTGCTATGAATACCGAGACTCGACATTAACTAAAATTTAACTTAAACACATTCCCAAAACCAACAAGTTTGTTACAACACCAAGTACATAAACAAATAAAAAAATAAAACCCCACATAAACCAAATAAATAAGACGAGGAGAGAGTACATATACCTGATCAGTAGGACATCCGTGTGTATCCCCACACTTGAGTGTTTGCGTCCTGTGTTTGAACTACAATAACGTACGTAGAGGAGAAACGCAAAACAAAGACAAAATGAATAAATAAAATTTTTTTCTAAACTCACTTCATAGTTTTCACGGTTGCATTTAGCATATGCAACAAGCCTTTTAAACCCCTCGGTATGCCCGAGTGGACGAGTGAACTCTAGTGAGAGTTACTAGTGAACATACCCACAAAGTTCTCCGAGTTGCCTCCCAAAAAGCGCTAAGTTTTACCTGATTGTTTATGTTCCATTAATTGAGTTATTATCACGGCTTGTACGTTGAACGGTTAGAAGTTAAGTGGGGTTTCGGTTTCGAGTGATTCATTAGTAAATTGAACGTTTTAGGTTGCATTATCAATGGTTACAAGTTCGATTCATGTTCTAGACTTTGGAACGGTTTGGGTATCATAATTGAGTGTTTTTCTTGGATTTTAGGGGTGGCCGGAGCGGAGCTCAGCCGGAGCTCCTGCCGGAAAAGCGGGGGTGGTTCCGGGTAGATTTTGAAAGTTTATAATTTACACAATGTACCATTGTATTTTGATTTGTTATTATTTCATGCAATTAACTTCCTTTTAAAGTTTATAAAATGACAAACTAACCCTAACTTAATTAATTTAAGTTTTAACATTTTCAAGTTTAATAATTTTTGCAAATTATTATTATTAGTAATAATATTATTATTAGTATTATTATTACTATTATTTTAGTTATTATTATTTTTATTATCATTTTAATTTATTATTATTATTGCTACTATTATTATTACTATTGTTGTTATTATTATTATAATTATTATTATTTTGTTATAATTACTATTATTATACAATTTAATAGCTTGATTATTAATTTTTATATATTAAAGATGAATGACAACTAAAAGATGAGCATAAATAACCCATGAGTTTTATAATTGATGATAATGACCCTTACAAGAATTAATGACATTAACTTTTAATTAACGAAAAAAACAAGATGTTACATCCCAAATCATGCTCTAGACGACCCATAACATCTTCCATCACATCTACATCAACCATGGTGTCACAATTTAACTTACATCGATCTGTTTAAGTTGAGCTACATCCTTAGCGAGTTGGCTAACCTGTTTAAACAAAGCCTCAAATGATTGGTTTTTTAACTCGTCTTCCTTTTTCATTTCCACTATCATGCTCATGATTGCATCAAGTATAGAGTTTATTGAAACTTGAGGCTCTTCATATGTCAGCTGAGTGTATTTAGGATAATAGTCATCATATTCCTCTTGGTATCTTGAGAATTGTGGTAACTCGGCTTTATGATGGTTGAAATCCCACTTTTGAGCATATTTGTTATTGTTGTCTTCATAATAATATTCCTGATGTTTTTGGTGGTGGAGTTGGTTCAAAGTGTGGATAATTTGAGGGTGTCTCTTCATCTTCATAGTATGCTCTTATATATCCCTTTTCTCATTTGTATTTAGAGCACCATCTCTCTATGTTGCCATATTTGCTCGCGGACTGTGGACAATCATGGACCTAGTGACAATCGCTCCCGCAACAAATACATGGATCGTAATCATAATCATAATTCTAATCCCAATCCATGATTCTACCAAACCTGTAAAAAAATTACCCTACAAGAAAAAACAACTAGAATATCCAAGGTAAACACAAACAAATAAAACAAGCTAAGAAAAATAAATAATTTTTATATTTTATATTTTTTATTGTTTTTAAACTTAAACAAATGCTAAAAAACAATCAAATGAAATAACACTAAGCACACTAGCTCCCCGACAATGACACCATTTTGATAACCTGTCGTTTGGGTCATGGAAAAACTTATTATCTTAGGTAGCTAGGTAAGTGATGCGATGCGGAATGTATATATTTGTATAAGGATTATTCGCAAAGATTTAGTTTTAATTGGTTATCACAAATACTAAACCACACACACAAAAGGCAAGTGTACCTGTTGTGTGGTAATATAGTGCTGATAAGAACCGAGTATCAATCCGTGGACACACCTAACCTACTCAATAATGTTTAAGATTTGACTATCAGATTTGGTTTTTGTTTAAGAAAAGTGATAAATTGTTTTGATGAGATTTTTAGCGTTTAAAAACAATATTAAAAATAAAGTAAACTAAGATTGAAGCTTTTTGGATTTAAAACCAGGGAATAAAGGTTATCATCCTAATTTAGATTACAGTTATGTAACTATGATGAATTGGTGGTATGATTTAAAGATATTGATTAAAGTACTTATGTTAATGTTTATGAAGATGAGTTGACGTGATTTCTTGTCTATCTTGTTGCCGTAGTGACTAGGATCATGTCAGGTTGATATTACTGCTTATATCAAAGGCCTAGTAATGTAGGTAAATCTTTTGTGACCTTTTTGGCATATGATTTCTGAAAACATAACTTAATGGTAAAAGAGAGTTGATCAAGTTCCTTCCTAACATACCATTAATTTTAGAAAACCGTAATAATTACTGTAGATTTTCTCAGACTAATAAAAGGGAACCCACAAATGATCATAAATTTAAGGTGATATGATTTCTAATAACCATCTCTAGTTCATTAGCCATAAATTTATTATGAAGACCGGTTTAGTGAATAAGAGTTGATTATACGTTTTTCAACCGTTTATGACAATCGCAATTACAAACCATAAATTTATCACTTCCCGTTCAAATGTAGATGCTACCTATCAAAAGTTTTCCCAAGATCACCATATCATTAACATAACATATATCACACCATTAGTTCTCACAAATTACATAAGTTTATCCAATTAGGATGATAATAAGAGTTTAGCTCATAATGAGCTTGAACATAACAACAGATAACAACGAAGATATATATGAAATCATCGGTGAAATGGAACAATCAAACCGGTGATCCAAAATGGATGGTCTTTGGCCAATCCTGAGCTTTTTCCAAGTGTTGTTGCACCTCCCGAGCCTCTAAATAGTCTTGAAGACTTGATTCCTGAGGGAATTCTACAAAGTAACTCACCCACCAAAAGCTTTTAAAAAATGGTGAACTTAGTTTTCTATTTATAGGCTTTCTGGAGTGTTTAAGCACGACCTCATGCTTAAAAGGCATGACCCCATGCTAGTACAATGCTTACGGAAGTTGGTCGGCTCGTACGTGCAGGTTGTGTCGGGCACAGCCTCATGCTTGATGGAGCACGACCCCGTGTTGACGGTGGGGCATGACACCGTGCTTGATGGGCACGGTGGGGCATGACACCGTGCAGGTTTGTCCTGTCAGATGTCCAACACTAGGGTGTGTTAATTTACCACGGGGGTGTGTTTCTTGCAAGGTATGGGGGCGTGCTTAATGAGGCACGACCCAATGCTTGGACTCAAAAGCTCGAATTAGTTCAATTTCTTGTCAAATATGCTTCTTTTGTCTATCTTGCCCTTTTAAACACCTGAAAATATAATTTAATACTTTTAAGTACATATTCATCATTTTAAAGGAGATATTAAGGAGTAATTGATGTGCTTTTGATATGATTTTTATATATAATTTGGAGCACATCCGTAAGTCAGGTATCATATCCATGTGGAGCATGTGGTTAGCGTATGTGATTCATTTGATTATTAAACTAACTTACTAATTTAGAAAAGTAAACTATTGTCTCTTAACTGTAAATGGATGTGATGATATTAACTAATAACGATCACTTTAATAAACAAAATGAAAACTTGGACTTGGTTTGGAACTATTAAGATGAAAGGGATCACAACTAGGTTTTAGGAATGTATTTGAATATACGGCTTATGCTTTACCTAGGTTTGAAGTCATATTGACATAACTTGTTTATCACATATGTTGAAAGGTAACTACGAACTTGAAATTAACTAGTAAACTAACTAATGCCATAATTTACAAACTTTATTTGCAATCATCAATTAACGATAATAACCAAATTACTACTCAATGGTTAACAATGTAAAACTGATAATTTGATAAGCAATAATCAAATCCACTAATAATAATCTGTAATCAACACATGATTCAAAACACATAAACAAATAAGAGTTGTTAAGCAATCAAAGTTTATGTCTTGACTAGGTAAAGCACAAGCATGCATAATCAAATCATAAACCATTCACCCAAAGATGATCACGGGTTGTTTAGCCTAGCATCTTCATCATAATTTATTCAATCTTTACTTTGAGCATATGGATTCTTGATCACTTGATGATTAAAGAGAGTTCCAATGGCTAGAAATAGTCCTAAGTTTCACTCGTGGGTTTGGAGGCAAGTCCCTTTTCGAAACCTTAATGTTAGTGTTGAAATAGGTTTTAAAATTTGAAAAAATCCTGAAAATATCATATTAGATCATAACTTACGGCCTATAGGCTATAGGTTACGGCCTCCCTTCAACCAGCCGGCCAAACCTCATGTCTTACGGGGTTCACAGACGGACTCAGCACATGGCTGTAAGTTACGGCCTCTGGCCGTCGCCTATGGCCTCTCTGCACTCTGCATAGTTTTTTTATTTTTAGCACCTTTCAAGCTGTAGTCTTGTTATCTTTTGTTTTCTTCTCAAATAATATTAATTAAACTTTATTAACCTACATTTCAACCAAGTAACATAGTAATACCATTCGATATATAATGTATATTAAAAACATAATATTAACTATGATACGTGCATGCATATTAAACAATTATCACAACTGATTATCAATTTTAAAATGTTTGTTGCAGAATAAATCCGCATTAGTTTGACCATGAGGAAGATCTAATCTTGAACAGTATGACTACCTTCATTATTTTAATATTGAGTATAGTGTTTTATTTATATAGATTTGGTTTAGCTTGTTAATGGCAATACATCAGGTCAATATTTATATAAAGATTCGGAATTACACTAGAAATATATTTGAACCCATTTCATTAGTTTTTTTGTCGCTTTTTATATTTGTTGTTCAATGTAATTCACTGTAAGTAATTACAAAATGATGTTACACACGATAAGAATTAGGATTTACATTAAAAAACATGATTGTAATTCATTGTAAAGGTTCACTTATATGAGCTTTGTTGTAACGAACCCTTTGTATTTTCTAATGTTTATAGATATAAGTATATTTTTAAGTTTAATTCTAGTTTTTTGTTTTGTCTACACGTTATAGTAATGTAATTAGTAATGGCCTAGAATAAATTTAAAAATTCTGAAACTATATTGGATATAAAGAGAAAAATGAGATGAGCTTAATGGTGTAATTTTTATAAATATAGAATAATGTATAGAAAAGTTATATAAGTATGAAAAATGAGAGGGGTAAAAATTTTGTAAAAAAAATAGATAAAATATTTTGAAAATAGATGGTGACATTTGTCCACACCAAGTTAAAAGCTTATGAGTAAAATGTCAAAAAATGTTATTTTCTATTAGAAAAGAATATGGACACTTATCATCATTTTATGGTTCTAATATATAATCAATGTCTACAAAGAATTAAATGGTTCTAACAATAAGTTAGGGTTTTTATAACGCGGTATGAATTTTAAAAAAACCCAACCCTATATATATATATAATATATATATATAGACACACACACAAGAAGGAATCTTAAAAAACCACAATATTACGTGAAAACTAGAGAAACTAGTAGAGAAAACTCAATTTACAGCGGTATGAATTTTATAACGCTGTAAAATATGTATTAGTAATTTGAATATAAAATGTTTTGAGAACAACACCCCATTTACAACGTTATTTTTAAAACACATTAATTTACAGCGATATCTCAAATAAACACTCATATCTGTAACACCCGGTTATTTCTTAAAAAGAAAAGGAAGAATAAGAGGTTGAAGAATAAAAGAAAGAAAAGCAATAAAGTCCAAGTGGAGGGACTAAAAGTGTCCAAAAGGACAAAATCTTTCAAAAGTTGGTGTAAAGGTGGGCATGGCCGCCCACCCTCCCCTTCACATCACTTTTCATTCGGATTGAGAGAGAGAGAGAGAGAGAGCAGAAACGATCGGAAGAAGAAGAAATAGAAGAAGAAGGTCGAATTTAAGGTATGAATTCGTGGTTTTTAAGTGTTTGTGTTGGGTTTTGGTCTCGGGTTTATGCTTATATGTTTGTGTGTGTTGGGTGGGGTTTTAGGTGTTTAAACTCATTTGCAAAAGGGTTAGAAGGAAGATACACCCAAGTTGCACCAGGTGAGTTCTAGACCCTGGTTTCTACTTGTTTTTAAACATCTTTGGGGCTGAAAATGTATTTAAATGATTTTTACAATGTTTGAGTATGTATGCCCGTATGTATTATGCATGTTGGATAATGATTCTTTGATGCTTATAGGTTTTTCATGTTTATAATAGCCTTGGTAAGCTTAGAACATATGGGTTTGATGATTGGGTTCAAAAATATCCTAGAAACATGTTTTACAGGGAGTTCATGCGCCTGAATTTGCCTTAGAAAGGTTTAAGTATAGCCCATGCGCCTAAACAGTGGTCCATGCGTATAGAAATCAGTCGGATGACTAAGTGTAAGGCCATGCGCCTACATAGTGCCCATGCGCCCAAGTGGCCCATGCATCTAAGTGTCCATGCGATTGATTAGTCCATACGCCTAAGTTCATATGCCTAAATAGTACCCATGCGCCTAGAATTGGGCTGGAATTGACTAAGTGTCCAGACGTCCAGGATTCTCATGCGCCTAGGCACTCATGCGCTTGCATAGTGCCCATGCGCCTGAAAGTTCCCCATGCGCCTAAGTGTTTCCCATGCGCCTGCATAGTGCCCATGTGCCTGCATAGTGCCCATACGCCTAAGGACTTAGAATATTTTTCTGATTTTTAGGGAAAAAGTGTAATGTAGGCTTTGACTTGGGAGGTTCCCGGGGGCTATGTAAGTTGACTTTTTGAAGTCATATATGTTGTGATGAGTGATGTATGATGTGATGTATGATTGGTGGTTATGTATGATTGTTTGATATGTTCCTTATGATGATGAATGTTTATCTTTCCTATGGCTTTATGTGTTATGTTAATGAATTAATGAATAAAGTATTATGTAACGTAAAGTGAAAGATAATGAAAGAGGAACACGAAGTAAGAATGCATGCATTATTGAATGACGAATGAACGAAGGAAAGGCTTGCAAGCACATATTTGAGGTGAGCAACCCAGTTGTTGCAACAGACTAGGACAGCGTGCTATCGTGAAGTTGCTATGAGATGAGCAACCCTAGGGTTGCAACAGACTCGGATAGCGTGCTATCATGGGAAGTGGCAATTGGGGTGAGCGACCCTATGGGTGCAACAGACTCGGATAGCGAGCTATCGTGAAGTTGCCATGAGGTGAGCGACCCCATGGTTGCAACAAACTCGGATAGCGTGCTATCATTGAAAGTGGCAATTGGGGTGAGCAACCTTATGGTTGCAACAGATTCGGATAGCGTGCAAATAATGGTGATTGTTAATGAGGTGAGAGATCCTATTGTCGCAACAGACTCGAAAGGACGAATGTATAAATGAACGAGGTTAACGAAGGTAATGGAAGATAATAATGATATTATCTGTATGTACATATGATGTATGATCACGAACGAATGAAAAGTACAGTTTGATTCTGAAAGAAAGTAAAGAACAGTTTTAACGATTAAAATGTATGTTATATTATAAAACTAGAACTCACTCAGCGACGCTGACTTTTATACGTTTTTAGTTGCAGGTAAACGTTGCTGAGTGTCACACCCTCAAAATCCACGTGCGGAATATTACCGCGAGGCGTGTGAACAAACCAGGCTCACAGTCAATAGTTACTCAGAACGACTCTATATGCAATAATTAAATAAAAAAAACCAAAATAGAAACTTTAAAACTGTGCGGAAGCGTATTGTAAAAACAACCCAAAGAAATAGAAATGTATATTATGGCAAAACATGTGCCAACCCAAAGAGCAATACAAATCATTTAAAACCATAATGAAGTCTTGAAAACCGAGTCTTAGAATGCATGTGCAACCGTGTAGTGCTCCTATGGCAAGCGGGCTACTGACCTGAGAATAGCATACTAAAATGTCAACACAATGGTTGGTGAGTTCAAGAGAGTTATTCAAACATAAACAGTTTGACAGTAGTCATATAAAAGTAATGCATTGCAATAGATAGCTAGTCTATTTGCAGTAAATATTAATTCATAGTGATTTCGCAATTGAAGCTGACTGTGTTACGTTGTTGCCTCCCGTCATGACTTATCATGTCATGACAATGTTCAATAGGACAAATTGCACCCGGCTGACCTCGAGTCACACAGGTGGGGCTCGTCAGACCCAGTAGTACTACCCAAATTTTCCCCGCTATTCAATATTAACAATTCGAAAGTGTGAGGACTTTTCAATGATATCAGCACTATATTAATATTATACACAACTTGAATATATAAAGCGTTTG
>BJCM01210761.1:0-13575 GCA_018326385.1 Flaveria bidentis
TATATAGGAGCATGATGGGGTTCTTGTACGCCTGCCATAACGTAATTGCATCATGTGAAAAAAATATGAAATTTATGTTTTTGGGTTAATGATGAATACTACAAAATCATTGGTTGCAAGATGTTAAGTGGTCTGTCAATTTAAGTATTTATATCATCATGACCAAAAATAAACATTTGACTTGGTAGCTTCAAAAGCCTTCTGTTGGTTGGTATTCTACTATCGGATAAAATGGTGTCAAGTCAATCGAAGTAGTCTGCAATAGAGGTGTACAAACCGGGTTTCGGGCCCAAACCGGTTCCGATTGAAAACCGAAACTGGTTTGGTCAAACTTTGTCAAAACCGGTTGGCCCTAAACCGGTTCGGGTTGAAACCGGTTCCAAACTTATAATTCCCAACCCTATCAAACCAGTTTGGGTTGGTTTAAAAACCGGCTCGGGCCCAAACCATTTTTTTTTTTTGAGAATTTTGGATTTTTTATTATATTCAAAGAAAATTTAAAACTTTTTATTTAAACATTTAAAACAAAATACAATTTATACAATTTAAAACAAGTAAAACAATTACACAATTAAAAACATTTAAACAATTTAAAACATTTATACAAGTAAAATAATTATACAATTTAAAACAGTTATAAACATATATTTACAATTTTAAATACAAGCAAAGTATATGAAACATTTATAAAATTTAAACAATATACAAGGGTAAATAATAATTTTTAAAACATTTATATGAAACCTGGTTTAAAACCGGTTTGAGGATCGGGTTGTGAACCGGTTGGAATCGGGTCGGTTCAAAAGCCGGTTTCAGAAACGAAAATGGAAAATCGGGGATGAACTGGTTGACTGGGTCGGGTCTGAACCGGTTTTGGCCTCAAACCGGTTTCCGGTTTTCCAGCCAAACCGGTTCTCGAACCAGTTTTTTTGGCCACCTCTAGTCTACAACTCCTTGTCATATAAAATAAATAAAGTAAAATGTTAATTTAATTATTAAGTTTTAGAATTGTCTCAGTTAAAAAGATGTATATAATAGGGAAAGCAATTGACTGGTATACATGTAAGTTAATACATGGTGAAAGGCTTAAGAGACACATGTTTGACCAAACGTTCCTAGTTTAGTTTGACCAAACATTCCCAATTTAGTGTACTCGTAACAAAATATTTGGTTTATTAGAAGGTAATTAACCTGCTATGCATGATTAGATGCCCACATGGGTGAAAGAAAATGTAGTTATAGTTCCAAAATCATGTAAATGCAATGAAACTAATATGAAGTCAAAGAAAAATGCAAACCTTACTAAATGGGATATGGAGTAAACAAAAGTAACATCACCATTTAGAAGTAACTATTTTAAAACATATATCAAATGGACAAATTTCTACTTAAACTTTAAACTCTTACTTACATAATTGAAAGTATGTATATTTGTATACCTCAAAATCATCCAATAATTTTTTTTAATCGACATAGACCTTTAAATGAATATGTTGATCAACAAATTTGTAGTCATTTTCATATGCGTCAATTGTAACAACTACAACAATGATCAATGGAAAGTGGCATATGCAATATATGTTTTCACGTGACATACCTTTGTGGTTTTGGTTTGACTATGAGATACTCATGTCCTGATTTGACTTAGCTAAATAAGCATCAACCTGATAAAATATGTAACAGAATGAGCTGAGGACATACTAGCAACTATGCAACATCATAGATAGTCAAAACAATCTGGTAGCAAGTTTCAAATCTGAAAACAAGCAAACAAGTTTCAATCGTTAAAAAAAGAGAATTTTATGAACACATCTGACTATTCTCACTACTAAAAACATAAACAATAGAGTGTTTTAAGAAATAATCAACTTGGAGCAAAATGAAAATCTTTAAGAACAATTCATTAACAATCAATTTTCTTTATTATATAAAAGTACCTAAAATATATGTATTGTTGTACACTTTGGAGGTTTGCTAAGAACAACTTAATAAGTAAACTTGACCTATAAACAAAACCAACTATTAGTCAAAATCTAGTATGAACTTTAGTTATGACTAATGAAAGGATACTAATGATAAACTAAACATGCATATAACAACTTTCAAGATAGTAATCATGCGTAATTGTGAAGTTGCAAAGTTGCAGAAAGTTTCAAAGGCTAAACTATATTTTCCTGATTTTTTTCGCTTCAAAAGAGAGATAGTAAACCGATTAAAGTTCCAAGTTTGCCAATGGTGTAAATTTAACAAATATTATCAAAGAGTCGTTTATTTGTTTGTAGCAAGCTCTACATATTGGTACTTGCTTCTTTATACTTTCCATTTGCATCAGCAAAAACAAAAACCAAAACCAAAACCAAAAAAAAGAAAAAACATGTTATTATATAAAGGTGTTAGTATGAACTATTAATAAAAAATAGATAAAAACAACTCATGTTGTCTCACAGTTCATGAAATGTGAAGTAAAATAGGATGTAAATAAGATGACTCAAAAGCTCAATGGTTCAAAGTCTAATTCTTTAATGAAATTATGGAACATTTATAAGATGAGGGTCCTAATAGTAACTTGTCCATGAAGGGCATTTAAACTACTCTTCTCCATAATAAATTATAAGGCATGCAAATAAATGTTATATGGCATTCATTGACAGGTAAATAAGTTATAATGAAATAATATGCGAATTTCCATATTCAAAGTGATGGTTATTTTAACTTACCTCATGATGGATAAGATGCTTCTCATAGTAGTTGGCTAATGCAAGAGTAAGGCTAGCAATATACTACAGATCACCACCTACAAATATATTTATCAAATCAAATGAAAGCATATATATTAGAAGCCCTAAATCTGATGAAATCATATTACAAGTCCTATAAGCGTAGATTTCGGCCATTCTCCTAACTAAGTGCCAAGCTACCTAATAGTGGCCATACGATTGCAATAACCAAGATATGACAACAACAAAAAACCTACACATAGATGCTTAATAACTGAAATAACAACACTAAACTGCCATATGATTGTAGCTATATTGCCAACAAACCAAAAAAACGTGATTTCAAAACTAAGAGCATAAGTAGAGATTTAAGCCATGGACCTTCATCATTTGATGGCATATAAGGACTCATCATATATTTTAGCCTCATACTGTAATTAGTTCTCAAAGCAAACAAAATAGAGGTTAAGAACTTTCCACACCTTAAAAGTTAAAACAGAAACAAATTCCCAGTAGTCGCATATCAGAATCTTCAATCAAATATCCAATCACAGAAAATTTAATAATCAAAATCAGTAGGAAACATGTTAGGAGAGATATGATATGAAGCACAAAACTGTTAGGAATCAAAACAAAACCCAAATGGCAGACTCGAAGTTAATACATGAGGTGACCAGATTGACCCATTGAGTTTGACCTAGTTAACTTTGTATTCCCATATTTTATTATCCATGAATTACACATAAATCAAAACATGCAAATTCACAAATGGCCTGCATTGTAGCAGAATCATGTGCAAAAGCAAGCAATTGAACCCAAATGCGATGAAATCTAGGGTTGTAGCAGAATCAGTGTTTATCTTCTTTGTTTGAGATAAAAAAAAATCACATTTGAACCCAGAAATCATCATCAACGCTCCATTATAGTCACAGGTAGTCCTGATTACAAAAGAAGAAACATTATCATCATCGTCATCATTTGTCCTCGTCACTGTTGGAATGATGATCGAAGAGCGCAGTTGCATCGATGCGACAACAACATAATGGTCATCGGAAGCATTCTTCTTACTCCCCGACACCCATAGACACCACTAAATCACCACCTTCACCTTCACATTTGCCTTGGCCTTCACATTCGATCTGCTTAGTCAGATCTCAGTAAGAAAAGAGCTGCTTGGGGTTTTCTTGTGGATGACATTTGCCTTGGCCTTCACATTTGCCTTGGCCTTCACATTGAATCTACCTTCCCGCTTTATACTTTGATTAAGCTTTAGATATTGTACACTATGCATTTTAAGTAAGAAAAGGATGCTGATTTACAACTGGTATAGATATATGTGGATGACATAATCTTCGGTTCCAAAAATGAAGAAATGTGTAAAGAATTTGAATCAGTGATGAAAGCAGAGTTTGAGATGAGTGCTATGACAGAGATGAAGTTTTTTCTTAGGTTACAGGTGGATCAGACACCAAATGTAATTTTCCTACATCAGTCCAAATATGTAGGGGATATCCTCAGTCGGTTCGACATAGAGAATGCAACTGCTGCTGGAACTCCACTTGCCACGAACCACGATGTGGTACCCGATGAAAATGGTAACCTGATAGATGCCACTATGTATAGAGGAATGATCGGATCTCTAATGTACCTCATAGCCACTTGTCCTGATATTATGTATGTCACGTGTCTCTGTTCCAGATATCAGGCTAAACCGAAAGTAAATCATCTAATTGGGGTTAAAAGGATCTTTCATTATCTAAAGTGTACTCCAACACTCGGGTCGTGGTATCCTCATGATGATGACTTTGAGCTTACAACATATAGTGACTCAGATTATGGTGGTTGCAAGATGAATTACAAGTCAACATCAGCGGGGATGTCAGTTCTTTGGAAGACGACTAGTCACCTAGCAGTGTAAGAAGCAGACATCTGTTGCTTTGTCAACATATGAAGCTGAACATGTTGTTACTACATGTTGCTGCTCCAAAATCATTTGGATTTAACAGCAAATGCGAGACTACGGTTTGCAATTTTCTAACACCCCTATCTTTGTTGATAATTCTGGTGCAATTATTGTCACTAAAAATCCAGTCCAACACTCAAAAACTAAACATATCGGTATTAAATATCACTTTATACGTGACTGTTTTGAAAAGAAACTAATCGATGTTGTTAAAATTAATACGGATTTCCAACGTGTCGACCTCTATGCAAAAGCGTTTGACAAACCTCGGTTTTTATATCTTTTAGAGGTTAATGGCGTGAAAAAGAAAAGTGATGTGATTCAAGAAGAATAAAGTTCTTAGTCTGACAAGTTTTTTCTTATTTTTTATTTTATTTTCCTGTCATTTAAAAAAAATCCAAAAACACAAAAAGATTTTTGGTTTTAGAATTTTAGGGGAAAAATAGTTTATTTTCAGTATTTAATTACTTAAAAAATAAGGGGGAAGGCCAGATAAGCTGAAAGCAAAGAAATCATATATGTGATTTTGATTCAAAATTTATGGAAAATGATAGTACACATGGAACAAATTGTTTGGGACATCAAAATGATTTAAATGTTCAAAATGTTATGTTCAAATTACAAGTCTGAGAAGTCCAAGCAAAATTAAGGAAAAATGACAGTACACTGGTACGCTACTGAGGTAACACAGAGAAAGTAGACCTAGGGGTTTCTAGTTCATTATATGACGTGTTGGTAGATTCAATACAATAGACGAGTGGACTTCGTTGGTGAATCAAATTCAAACTAATTTGTTCAACTTGCTGTGGTTTCTCATCTTATCCCTGGTTAACACAATCAACGCATTTCCAATATGGTGTGACAAGCAAGATAAATGCCACAAATGTGTGCGGATGACCATAAAAATGAGCAAGGCACAAGAAAAAATGTTAAGCGCAATTAAGCTAATGACAAATGTTGTGGGTGCGTTATGTGCACAAGAAAAACTTCTCTAACAAAAAGATAGGTTGTGTGCCTCTCTACTATGCGATGGCACCGACCTGAGGATAAGCATAACCAAAATATTCTAGAATTCATTGTTGTTTGCGCCTCTCTGTTGTGCGATGGCACAGACCTGAGGCTTAACATCTCTTTGAAAGCTCTTAGAATAGTTTCTTCTTGTTCAAATACCCGTAGACCGCTCAAAAATCTCCTGAGGAATGTCGATTGCCATATAAGTATGAGACCCACAAATGTGTGTTGAAATAAAATAACCTAACATCACCACCAATGTAAGTCAAAAATCTGGGTATGGATTTAAGTGGACAAATATACTGACAATCATCGTGGCTGCAACTCTCGATAGTAAAAATCATTGTATGCATCTTATAGCTCTAGTATGATTTCATAAAAGTGCTATTAACTCTCAGACAAATAAGAATCTAGTATCAAAGTACTTATAAAAGGGTCCCAAATGATTATGATATACCTGTATGATTCCATAAGAACCTTTCCAGAAATGAAAAAAATAATTAAAGTTGTTCTACTCAGGAGGAAAAATCTGTTAGATGATGTCTAAAAGGTTTCAATCCACCTCAAACCAAAAACACAAAAATATGTCTTCTTTTGTTTTTATTAAAGTTATTTTTTCTGTTTTTGTTTTCTACGTCGCGTAAATGTCAGACTATGTAACTAGATGAACACTGTAATTCACAAGTTGAAAGGATCACGTATGAGGTGATCAAATGTTTTAAAATTAAAAGGATCACGTCTGAAGTGATCAAATGATGTTTAGTTAAAAATGTCATGTCTGAGATGATTGTTGTTCATAATGTTATATATCAAAGGTTAAATTTTAAGTGTTTGAAAGTGTATGATGTCAAACTCATAAGTATGAGCCAATCATACGATTGAATCATAAGTATGAGCCAATCATACGTATGAACCATAAGTATGAACCAATCACACGATTGGACCATGAGTATGGATCATCTATGCGATTGGATCACAAGACCGAACCAATTGTACGACTGGTTGAAGGACTATGAGTCAGTCGCATGACTGAACCCCAGTCGCACGAATGAATCATGCATATGGGTCCAGTCGCACGACTGAACCCCAGTCGCACGAATGAATCATGCGTATGGGTCCAGTTGCACGACTGAAACTCAAAACAGTATAAATAAGGGGGTTAGTCGATCATATTCTTTACCACCCTTCAAAACTCTCAAAAATCGCCCATACACAGACACTCTACTAAAAATTTTGATTACTGTGATTACCCTGTGATTGTGATACTAACTGATTTCCTACTCATCTACATGTACTTTGCAAATGAAATCTATTCAAATGAATGGTTTAATCAAACCCTAAATGACCGTAAATGTTAAGATCAATAACCGGGACTAAACTCTTAAAATAGACCACTTAAATGGACAAAAATGTTGATTTAAATAAAACTAACTGCTATTTTGAGAATCTGCGCTCCAAATGAATCTAAACACGAAGTGTAATTTCATGTTTTGACAGAGATTCAAATCTATGGGGTTAAACAGTGAAAAATGCGAATGGACATGCTGATGAACTTCAGTCGCCCGATTGAGCCAGGCGCATGATTCAATCGCACGAATGAATCATGCGTATGGGTCCAATCGCAAGACTGACTCAATAGCATGGCATAACATACGACTAAGCTCATTCGCAGGCTCAATCGTACGACTGAACTCAATCGTATGGTTCAATCGCATGATTGAACTAGTTGATCAAAGTCAGCCAAAATTAAATTGTTATCTCTTCCAAACAATCTAATGTATATGTTTCTTGTGTTGAAGCGATATGGCTGATAGATGGACTATGAGCACCAAGCACAACATCTATGCTCATCTTGATGCTACATCCCGGAACACGTTTGAGTTCATCGGGATTATTGCCTTTTTGCGTACATAAAGGATCTTCAAGGCCATGCACACCTTACAGATCCATACAGCAGGCTTTCTGGGAAAGCGCCATAGTTGATAGGTCCGTTGAGTCCCACTGTATTCGGAGCTCCATCTTCGGTCAATAGTTTGAGATTACTGAAGATGATCTGAGGCGAGTCTTAGATCTGTTTAAGGCCCCATTCCCGGGACGCTCACAGCTGGTCCAATCATCGCACATAAAACATATAATTTACATTAACTTACCAAAACATAGCAGCGGAATCATTTTAAACAACCATTTCATTTCATATAAATAATCGCTTTTGCAAAATAATACAACATTCGTTACAAAATATCGTTTGTTCGCATTACAAGGCAAAAACATTATATTTCTATCAAATGGATGCCATCCAAAATATGCCAAGTGGCTGTACCACGCCATCCCCAGCAACATTTTCCTGCCAACTGGAAAATGCATAAAAAGTCAACATTGCTGAGTGAGTTCTAGTTTTATAAAAATATTACATTACCTTCCATTCGTTAAAACATTTTCATTACTATCGCACGTGATCACATATCGTACGTACATCAAGGTAATAATTATTATCTTTATCATCGTTCGTTTCATACATTTCGCACGTTTCGCACATTTCATAATTATCGCACTTTTTGTAAATTTATTATCTTTCACTTCTATCTAGGTCCTATCATGTACTTAATCCCCCTCTAGAGCATCAAGAAATTCATCTAGGGTTAAGCAACAAGGACCCCTTAACACACGTATGGAGTGGTCACTAGGACAGACTCCCCCTGTGTGTGTGAACTCTTATGGGTTCGCCAAGATCGCACGCTGTATAACACACAATAATTAGGAAATTTCACGTATTGGAGCAGTCACCAAGACTGAACTCTTATTGTGTGTATGAACCCTTATGAGTTAGCCAAAATCGCACGCTGTAGACACACACAGTTGAACTAACAATTCTCAATAAGTTATGAACCTCCTTTCATTTGCTTGCAAGGCTTTTCATTTGTTCATTCATTATGTTCCACTTTCATTATCTTAAATCTTTCAGTTCGTTAAGATAATACTTTACGTTCATTAACATAATCACACCACGTAAAGTCACGTCATAATACGTAGTAAGGAACATAAGAAAACATATCATACATAAGCATAACATCATCATGCATCATCATACATAACATATACCATCACACATCATCATAACATCATGCATCATATACTCATATACATAAACATATGCACAACAAGCATAAGTCATCATAAAACATAACTGAACCTCCATGGGACAGTGGGGTTCGGGAGCCGGCAGCCCCTGACAGTAGGGTCCTAGGGGCAGCAGCCCCTAGTGGGTCCAAGGGGCAACACCCCTTGCTATAGAAAAATCGATTTTTCCATTAAAACCTCTTAAAATCTTGGTCACTTAAATCATATATTTAGTATGCATTTCAAGCCCCAAACTAGTTCAAAACCTTTAAATAGGGGATATAGAACTCACCTGGACTTAGTGAGTAGCTCCTCAATCAAGCTTTCAAGGAAAGGGTTACACTACACAGCCTACAGATAAGTTAACACTCAAAGAAGTTAATTTCTGCCTAATTTCACAGCTAATTTCGCTGCAAAATCAGCAATTTCATTGCTAGTTTCGCCAACAGTTTCACTGCTAGTTTCTCCAGCAGTTTCGTTGTCATCTTCGCTGCCACTTTCGCTGCCACTTTCGCCCAACTTTCCTTGGAAATATAACCTTGCGAATCTACTAGTTTCACAAAAAGTTCCATAATTTCACTAGACGACTACATAATTTTGCTAGATGAACCCTGTAATTTTGTAGAACGGGCTGAAAATTATGAACCAGCCCATTTTTGACCCAAAACTTCAATCTTTTACATCCAAACCTTGGTTTATCATCTAATAAGCTATACGTAAGCTTCTTACATGTTTTCTTACAAAAAAACGTGAGTTTTGGGTGAATCTTTGTTTATTTTAAAAACCCCAAGCCCTAGAATCTGGGTTTACATCAAAAGCAACGATTAAATGATGTTTCTTACCTAGATTCTTGGTGTTTTCTTGTTTTTTTGTTGCCCACATAAACCAATCTTCAATCCCAAGATCAACCGAGCCTTGAATCTTAAATTCTCTCTACTTTCTCTCTTTACTCTCTCTCTCTGGAACTAGAGTGTTGAGATGCAAATAAGAGCTGCTCAAGCTTATCTGTTTATATATACCAGGGGCTCCTGGGACCTTAAACTCGTCAAACTCATAACCCGAAGAGTTAAATTGGTCTATAACCCATATCCATCTTATTTTCATTAATTGGTCTCGTCTAAGCCCATTATTATTATTTGGCTCGCTTAGACATTAGTCCGGGCGTTAAAATCTGGGTCAAGATGAAGCCTACCCAACCAAGCTGCATCCCTAACAGTTCAGGGATGCTTTCTAAGGATCAAGTACGCTAGTGACATCAATGCTGGTGTGCTGAACAAGAGCAACATGTGCCCGCAGTTCAAGTATTTGGTACACGTGATCCTAAAGTGTATAGCCTCCGGGCGTGGAGGATTTGACAAGATGTCCGACCAAATCTAGAATGCATACGTTGCACAGGTACTGAACCACCCATTCAGTTCTCGCATGCTCTTCTCCTATCTGATCGAGAACATTGAAGCCAAAGGCAAGGAAGGCTTCTACATGTATCCACGTTTCTTGCAGATGATTATAGATAAGAAGCTTCCTATGCTGCCTAAGGAGCAAGATGATGCAATGGTGCTTGAGGTAATGGATGATACCACCTTGGGTAGGATGAAGGTATAGCGGGGGAAGCAGATGAAGCCCCCAGTCAGGAGACTTTTTGGGCATCTGGCCAATGAGGACTATGTGGCGCCTTCTCTCAAGAAATGGTGTCACGATGATAGTGATTTAGATGTGGAGCCCATTAGGGTTCCTGTTGATGAAGACGATGACGATGATGATGACCATGATGATGGTTAAGATGGGGGAGATGCTGGCCCCAGTTATTCACGGGCCACTGACACTTCTACCATAACTTCACCACCACCACACAGTACTTCTTCTGCTCCAGGTGGACCTGAGCAGGCTGCTATCCACCCGGAATTTTGATAGAGGAAGAGGATGAGTCAGATGATAAGCCTCTCATCAAGAAAGTCGGGAGCCATGTTGTGGCTACCGAGAAAGGGAAGGAGGTGGTTGGTGGACGCCACGCTGAGTCTGAGGGTGGTGATACTGAAGTGACATATCCCATTTACAAACTCGAACAACCTATTAGCCCTGGGGGAGCCCTAATTGCCAAGGGTTGAAGGAAGAAGAGGATGGCCCGACCCCATGGAAAGAAGAGTAAGAGACCAAGGTTTACATTGATCACTTCTTCCACCACCACCGCCACAACCACCACCACACCTATTACCATCTCCACTGCCACCGATACTCCCACCACCAGTCATATACCTACATCCACCTCACCTATAATACCCAACACAACTCCACCACAAGCCACTTCCATTCCTCCTCCCATCTTCACCATATCCACCACTACACCCACTACTCACCAAGCAGGATCATCCACTCAATTCCCACTTACACCTGGCTCTACTCTACCCACTGTCGGGTTAGAGGAATAGTTGGTGAGCCTAAACCGACTGGTGCTATAGATTCTAGCGATAGATGATTTGAGAGCTAATCAGATAAACCAGCTGATGGCGGTCAATACCGCCCAAGCCAAACAGATAGCTCAGCTCACTGAGAAGAACACTACTTACGAGAGAGCATTAGGTCAAGCTCACCATGCACTGAAGAGTCAGAATGAGCTGGTGATGGCTTCTGTAAAAAGGATTAAAGGATTGGAGAAGAAAAACAAAAGGATTATGCTAAAGTTGAAGGGGATAAAGGGTGAGCCCCTAAAGATCAAAGGTAATGGTGATGATGAAGGAGATGATGATGATGAGACTTCTGATGATGAATCAGAAGAAGATGATGATGATGAGGAAGTTGGAGGTAGTGGTAAAGATAAAAGAGATGATGATGATGATGAGGATGATGAAGAAGGTGATGCATCTGCATCAACCTCAAGTCAAGCTGCATGGGAGAGGCGCTCAAAAAGAGCCTCGTCGTCTGCAGCTCCAGCTGAAGAAACTTAGGAACAGGGAAAGAGTGACGCTCAACAGCCTGAGGACTATGATGTTATACCCTTTCAGTAAGTCAAGACTCAGTTCACTATGATTCTTGATTTGCAAGGGATTGTAAGAAGGTTTGTGAGCTATATGCCTGAAGACAAGAGATCATCCATGATCTGACAGATGAGCAGCTGTTGATATGTTCAGATTAAATCCAGATGAAATTGTTAAAGATGATCCTGAAGTTGATGCCTTAAGTGATAAAGAGCTACATGATATGGATGAAATAGAGATTGAAGATGTCACAGCTGACCACTATCCTGAGTACACTGACCCTAGGGGTAACATTATCCCTAACTTGGGTGAAACTTTTGGCAGTGATACTTTTGATAAGTTGGAGGAGATGGAGAAAGAAAAAGAGAAAAATGAAAGTAAAGCACAAGCTTCAGATGCAAATGTTGATATTAAGAAAGCTGAATGGGCAGCTTGTTTTGCTGAAATGAAAGCCCAACGCGTACCCCCAAAGCAAAATGCCTACACCAAACTTTACAGAGCCAAGAGACATCAGAAACTGTAAGGCAAGATTATCATGTGGGCATATTTTGAAGACTTGGATGTCTATGCTATAAAGAGAGAGAAGGCGATTGAGTACTTCAAATATCCACATGATGTTAGGATCATGTATTGGACGAAATACTAACTGATTAACGTGTATACTGAATCAAATAGTGCAGAATCCTATTTGATTGGCGATCCAGTCAGTGAGAACGCACGTAGAAACAATTATGTATTGAATCTAAATGTTAAGAATCGATTAGGAATCGATCTACTGTGATCTATGAACTTGGAGTATGATCTTAGAGGTCTCTTGACAGCCAAGGTATGTCTAGAGTCGAAGTGTATTCAATGCTTCCGTTTTTCCAAGAATTAGGTGGTATTTATAGGTTAGGGTTGCTCATTCGGGCGACTGAACCATTAGCATGGTTCAGTCATGCGATTGAGCCATGCGGTTGATCCATTTGCACGACTGAGTGTTCAGTCATGTGACTGAGCCAATCTTATGTTACAATCATACGACTGATCCAGTCTCCTAGTTCAGTCGTGCGATTGAGTCATTCGCGTGAAGTTGTTCATGCGTATGGTCCATTAGCATGGGCCATTCGCATGATAGCTTCATATTAATAAGTTTGAATGTATTAATTGTTATTACAATATTTATATTAGTTCAAACAACCACAAACCTATATAATCAAGTTAATATGTGTTAAACAACTCATTAATGAAATATTAAACATTATAAACACAACCAAACATTTACATTTCATTAAGTACCCAACTATTACAAAAGTGTAAGACACTAAAGACATATTACATTAAGTTCAAAAACTAGGGACACATGTACCTACAAACTCCCCCTTGGACCTAGTTTCATCTTATGTCTTACCATCTTCATAACCTTTTCATACTTCTTGTACTTTTCTTCTCTTAAGACTCCTACGTGTATCTCAAAGGCAAAGCAGAGTCGTATCACGTTCTGGAATTGTAGAGCTTGTATAATATCTTGAGAGTCATAGAACAGTGGCCACTTGTATAATGTGTATACATCATCTGCAGACAAGTTTGTGAGCCACATCGGGTCAAATACCCTGATAGTATCCATTTTGCCCTCTTTGTTCAAGACTATGACTGCCTCTCATGTCCTCCAATCATAATACCACCATTTGAAGTGTGGAGTGAAGTCCTATGGCATTTCCCGTAGTGGGATCTTAGACATGGTGCACGGAGGACTCCACTTCAGCACTATTCTTGGTTTTCTAGTTATGGCATCAACCTCAGACCTTCTGATATA
>BJCM01210762.1:0-14705 GCA_018326385.1 Flaveria bidentis
AATCATATGACTGATCCAGTCTCCTGGTTCAGTCATGCGACTGGTCCATAAGCATGATGTATTCATGCGTATGGTCCATAAGTATGGTCCATTAGCATGAAGACTCATCCGACTAGGTTGAACACATTTCTCAATCATTATTGACTAAGAACTATGTACAATAACTTCAAACCTATATAATAAGTTCATACATAGGAAATATACTCAACACAATAATAATATGAAATAAATAAACATCAATAAGCATCAACCACGTATTATATTTCATTGAATCAATTCATTACATATGTGTAAGACATGAAAGACTTTTACATTAAAGCTCATAAACTAGGAAGATGATGTATCTACAATTTGGATTTATATGAATACCTTGCCTAGACAGAACACCTCAAGATACATGCATCATACTCTCCAAGCATTACATGTTTCAAATTGTAGGACAAAAACCTTGACGAGACTTGAAAAGCACGAGTAACAATTCAAAGTTCATTTTGAAAATCATTTGATTTAGGCACATAATTGCCTTAGAATATTATTTAAGGTTCGTGTGTGCATTGATAAGGTTAAAAGTATAAAAATAAGCACATAAGGCACATAATCACATAATTAAGTATAAACACATAAGGCACATAAAATCCTATCTAAGCATATAAAATACATGAGAGGAATCATGTGTAAGGGTACTTAGTTATAGTCTAGGTCATTCCATTCCTGATAACCTGAATCCCTATAACCATGGCTCTGATACCAATCTGTCACACCTCGACCGACGGCGGAATCATCGAGGTTGACAAATGTGAAAGGATTGTTCATAGCACATGGAACTAAATAAGTTGTAATAATATTAAATATCATTTTTATTGAACTTTACAAGACAATTAAATAAATACAACACAATCAAGATATACACAACAACATAAGACTTTCATTTAGCTAAGTCCAAGTCCTATATGAGCAAGAAGAGATCTTCAAGTAGTAAACCTGAAACATGTTAAAAATAAAAGGTCAACTTTGAAAGTTGGTGAGCTCCCATGGGTTAAACGTACATATATATATATATGTACATATATATATATATATATATATATATTTACAAGTAGCAATTCATGTCAATGGTCATGAATTATGAAACTTTATAGAACACATATAGCTACAATCAAACCTTGACTTAGTTACAAGTTTATACGATTGGCTAAGTGTACTTGGTTCCTATGATGAACAAGTCGTACGTCATTAGGAGCCGACAATACATCGGCTTTAGCACCAAATAGGCTTGTCAGGCCCATAGATCTATGACGTCGCAAGGCTAGCAATAGTTAATGATTGTCAACATATAATCCATCTCATATAAAACTCATAATAATATCAATAACCATGACAAAAATAAAGATAAATTGTATGTGCATTTACAAGTATGAAGATGTTTACAAGTGTAAGTTCATATGGTTAACATGTTTCACCCGAAAAGGTGTGAAATAAAATTAAAAGGGGCATCAAAACTCACATGGAAAACTCACAAGATGCACTTAAGATAAAGATAAGAGAGTAAAATGGGTTCCAATGATTCCTTCACGATTTAACCTAAGATTTGGCGTCTTAGGATTAGAATAAAGTTAAGATTCAAGAGCAAATATGAATTAGGGTTTCATTTGGAAATTTTGGGGTTTTAATAATTAATTCAAATAAGGTAATGAAATGATTATGTTTTGGTTGAATAAAGATGAATTAAACCAATTAAGGTTGGTAATGATAATGAATATTTCAATAATTGATTTTAATAAAGATGATGTGTGAAAAGAAATAATTAATATAATTATTTATTTAAATTTTGATAAAGATAATTAATTAAATACTTAGTTAAATGACTTTAAAATTATTTAAAATCATTTTATAAAATTTTGCACCTTTAAATGATTTATTATAAAGATCTTATAATACAAAACTTTAAAAATAAGAATAAAGTATAATAGAAAATTATATTATTTTATAAGTTTTAAGAATTAATAAAAAAGTTTAGGAATAGTTTTATTAACTATTTATGATATAACTTGATTAAATGAATAGATGAATAATTAATCATTTAAATAAAAACTTAAATAATCATGTGTATAATTATTATTTAAAGTAGTTGCAACATGAGGGTTTAATGTATTTTACAATAATCCAAGTTTGAGTTATAATATATTTATAATACATAAATGACTTAATAATATTTTTATAGCCTTTTTATTCTTTCAAAAAATTATTAAATTAAAGAGTTATAAGTTTATAAAACCTTTAAAATTAATTTAATAATTTCTGAAATATTTTAGTTAATAAGGTAGTTATAATTTTAACTAAATAATGTATTAAAACTTTATGCAATTAAAAAGAATTTAAAAATCTAATGATTAAAAAGGGATGAGGATACCCGGGGTCGAACTCGGGTCCCTTGTGTGAATGATAGTTGTTGTAACCTGTTGGGCTAAGGCTAGAATATGTTTAGATTTGAAAAATAATTTATAAACTCAATAACTAAAGAAAACCCCAAATTGCTCAAGAACCCTAGAATCAATTCGATTCCAATTGAACCTCAAGATGATCATGCTAGTTGAAATAAGTTGAGGGCTTTTGATTCCCAAATGAAATTGACTATGTACATATGTGGAATTACCTTGATCAAACTTTATTCGATGAAGAACAACCGAAATATAACTGCGACTGTTGTTGCTTCGAATTTTGATGATTCTTGGTGTTGTGATTCAATTAAACGTTTGTAAAGCTTCTTTTAATGAATATGATCGATTGCCCTCTGTCAATTTTTGTGTAATGGAACCCAAAAGATGGACAACGGCTAAGTTGCAGGTTTAGGACGGAGGTGATGATCAAATGCGTTGTTTGTGTGTGTTTGTGAGTGAAATTAAGAGTTCAGAGGAGTTTGGGTAACCAAATAGGATGTTCATCTTCTCTTAAATTGTTTACGTTTGGTCAATTGTTCGATCGACGAGTTCTTATTCCAAAACAGGTGTCGGTTTAAATTTGATTAAGCTTATCAGGGTATTGGTTCGAATTGTAACAATCATTGAGTTCAAAACGGGTTATGAGAGGGTTAATACAGTTTAATTGTGTTTCTAATCACACGTTTCGGGTGTGGAAGGGTCGCCATAGGCTGCCGCACTTACAGCCGGAGGTGGAGGCCGAAAATAAGGGAGTGGGGCGACGGTGGGTTTGTGATTTTAAAATAATTACACTTAGGTCTCTATAATATAACAACTAA
This sequence comes from Flaveria bidentis, assembly GCA_018326385.1. NCBI lineage: Eukaryota > Viridiplantae > Streptophyta > Magnoliopsida > Asterales > Asteraceae > Flaveria > Flaveria bidentis. The sequence continues at coordinate 3,257 of BJCM01210762.1, forward strand.
TAAATCTTTATCGATTTTATAACTTTATAAGTTTTTAATAGGTCTTATCCATTTAATTATTTATTATAAATGATTAACAAATGAATAATTCTCATTATAAATTACAAATTTAATGTATTTGGTCCACTACAATTATTTTAATAATTTTGTAATAGAACTTAAAAATTGGGGTTTAACTTGGAAAAATGGTGGATGTTTCAAGGTCCAAGAGAGTGGTTTCTGGCTATGGGTGTCTTAGCAACCTTACAGTCATTCATGTTGAATCTTTTAAGTATGTCTTAAACATACTTTGACTGACTTATTAAGATGCCATTTTTAACTTGCTTCACTTTAATTCCTAGAAAGAAATTGAGTTCCCCCATGGCACTAATTTCAAACATGTCCTTCATCAACTTTTCAAAGTCCTTGGAGAGCTTTAAATTAATTGACCCAAAGATAATTTCATCCACATATACTTGAACTAGCATAATGTCATTTCCTGTTCCTTTGATGAAGAGAGTTCCATTAATAGTACCCATCTTCTAGCCATGCTAACAAAGATAATGTGATAGAGTCTCATACCACTTTCTTGGTGCTTGGTGCAACCCATAAAGAGCCTTATCAATCTTGAAGACATAATTAGAATGATTAGGATCTGCAAACCTAGGTGGTTGTTTGACATACACCTTTTCATCAATCAACCCATAGAGAACAACACACTTGATATTAAGCTGGTAAACATTGACGTTCTTGGATGCAACAAAAGCTAGGAATATCCTGAAAGCTTAAAGTCTTGCTATAGGAGCAAAGACATCTATGTAGTCAATTACTTCTTCTTGATTATACCCTTGAACAAGTAGTCTAGCTGATCATAAGTCCTCTATCATCCTTCTTACTTCTGAACACCCATTTTGTTCCTATAGTAGTCTTCCCATAAGGAAGAGGACATAGGTTCCAAACCTTCTACTTTTTGAATTAAAGCAGCTCCTCTTGCATAGCTTCAACCCAATTTCCATCCTTTAGAGCCTAATAAAATTTCTTTGGCTCTATCTAGGACAAGAAACAAGAGTGAAGACAAACATTTGCATCATGGGTTTGTCCTCTTGTTCTTACCCCTTTATCAACATTTCCAATGATGTTGGTGGAAGGGTGAGATTTGTGGATCCTTAGGTAAGGGATCACAGCAAGTTGCTTAGACAAATCTAAATTAGAGATATTTAGATTAAATTGATTCACCCACCACATCAGTACACTTATTAAGATTAACTTGATCCAATGAGTATGTGACATCATTGATGTTGTCAACAATGGAGTGGTTATCAGCATCAAGAAATTCTTGATCATTATCACTGCCACCATGCTCTCCGGCATTTTAAGCTCTTCTTCTGAGATGTGAACCTCTAAGTTGGAATTTGAAGGTACTCTAGAAACATCAGAAGGATTCGCTTTAATGTGCTGGTAGAAACTTCATTTGTAGGATTTGTTACCACTGGAGCTGAAGATGTGTAGCTTGAAGGTCTTCTTAGCTCAAATCTTGGATCAGGATCTCCTGTAGGTAATATTTCTATACACCTTGAAACATGCTCGCAAGATTTGTTAAAACAGTTGGTAACTAAATCAAGATCAAATAGCCAATCAGGACCAGAACCTTTCACACTGGGATGTGCTCATTGAAAGTCACATTGGCTGACTTCTTCAACTATTCTAGTTCTGATATTGTATACTTTATAAGCCTTAGCTTAGGAAGAGTATCCAATAAAGTGTCCATCATCTAATTTCTTAGAAAACTTGGCATTTTGATCTTTGGTATTCAAGATGGTGCAAGGACATCCAAATGACCTAAAAAAACAATGAAATCTATCCTCTTGTGCCAAAGATCATAAGGAGTCTTACCATGAGTCTTAACCACTAAACTCTGTTTTACACATAACACGTAGTATTGACTACCTCTGCCCAGAAGGTGATGGGCAATTTAGAGTCAGACATCATAGTTCTTGCAGCTTCAATAAGTGTCATGTTTCTCCTCTTAGCAACACCATTTTGCTGAGGAGTCCTGGGAACACTATATTATCTTGTAATACCCTTTTCATCACAAAATGTATCAAGGATTTGGTTCTTGAATTCAGTGCCTTGATCACATCTTATGGTCTTGACCTTGTGATCACATTAATTCTAAATCTTTAAGATGAATTTTGTTAGAATCTCATGAGTCTCATCCTTAGTTCTAAGGTAGAAGACCCATGTGAATCTTGTAAAGTCATCTGTGATCACTAAATAGTAAGAGGTCCTTCCTAGACTCATTACACTAGTGGGTACAAAGAGATCCATATGTAACAATTTTAGGGGAGTACTGATTGAGTTTCTTTCCTTTGGCTAGTGAGATACTTTGTGTTGTTTCCCTTTCAGGCATGCAACATAACAACCATCACTTGTAAACTCTTTCTTTGGCATTTCAGTTACCAAATCATTCTTAATAAGTTTATTCATGTTTTTAAAGTTTACATGGCACATTCTTTTATGCTATAGGAAAGACTCATCACTCTATGCATTAGATAGAAAGCATGAAACTTCTCCCGAGGGAGATGTTTCTTGCAAATCTATCTTGTACATGTTCCCTCTCCTGGGGGCTCTAAGCAGGATATGCTCATGAGTAATGACCACCCCGGGCTTGAGAACAATGCACTCATGCTCAGTAAAGAGATTATTATGACTCTGATCACAAAATTAGGATACACTCAGAAGATTGTACCTAAGCTCCTTGACAAAATTAACTTTTCAATCCTGAGCTTACCATTTGTGACCTTGCCCCTTCCATTAATGTAACCTCCTGCATCTCCTCCAAAAGCAATTGGTCCTCCCTCAATTCATTTAAACTTTTGGAGTAGTGACCTATTGCTTGTCATGTGCCTGGAACAACCACTATCAATGATCCATACATTCTTTTTTGTCTTGAGTTGTTCCTGCACAAAAAAGATGATTAGTTACATTTGGAAACCCAAGCAGCATTGGCCTTGGGCTTATAAAAACGAGTTGAAGACAATGCAATAGTAATTGATCTTATAGTCATGCTGGAGGGATCATTTGCTAAAGTTGATGATGAACTTTCAACCAATTGGTTTTTCTTTGAATTCCACACCACCTTTGGAAGGTTAGATTTGACCTTCAATACTTTGGATGTTTTGTTGACTTCGGAAGTTTTGATGACTGGGCCTTTGGAAGATCTTGCTTTCACTGTAACAAGCTTCGGTACTTCGGAAGTATTCCTTTCTTCTAAGGCCAATGTTTCTTCCGAAGGCAATTTTCCACTTGTCTTCTTCTTCATTTTGGAGCTTCTGAAGGAAAGAGCTTTTCCTTTTGAAGCTTGCTTCTTCTTCTCCAGACTCTTAGCAGTTTCTTTCTTTGTAATGTGAAGAGCACTCTTTGGATTATAAACAAAATCCTTAGCAAAGTGAGAGGTACTCCCACACATAACACAATTTATTTTCTTACTTCTAGGAGTCTTCTTCTGAGAACAAGGCTGATCTTGATCACTTCCACTCTCCATCTTCATCTTTTCAGATGATGTAGCAATTCTTGTATAGTTAGAACTAACTTTGGAGCTTGATGGTTCATGTTGTACAGTAGTGGTGCACAACTTATCAGCATTTTTCTTGATGATGGGATGATTTGGACATGAACTAGAACTCTTATTGTTGGAGTTCAAGTTTGTGTCCTCAACTTTAACACTTCAAATCCTACGGAAATAAAGACTTGTTTCTGTGTAGAGTTAAAGGTAGCCTTGATCTCTTGAGCCTTCTTTGTCTTTCTCTTGCTCTTTTTGATCAAGTTCTTTCTTTTGGACTTGCTCATCCCAAAAGCTTTACTCTCCTCAGAGGGATGATGACCCTTCTTAGAATGCTCTTCTTCACTCTTCTCAGAGCCATTCTTCATCATATCCTCTTCATCCTCTTCAGTCAAAGGGTCTATGAGAGGAAGCTCATCTTCACAACTTCCACACCTAGGAGATCTTACGGACAAGATTGTGTGTGGAGGAGCTATCTCACAAGATCCTAGTCCTTGCTTATTCTGATAACAAACTTTTGCATGCACGGAGGAGGATATCATGTTCTCATGTTTAAGAAATGAAATAGTTTTCTCTAAGTCCTCTATCTTTAACTTACAATCATTTTTAGCCTTTTTGAACTCAGATTTTAAGATATTCAAGGACTCAAGATCAGAACTCATCTCTAAGTTGTAGGACCTGTATCTATTAACTTTAGCAATACATTCAGGAGTGCAAAGATGTTCCAATACCTTGGCTTCATTATGGTCAACCATGAGTGCTTGATTTGGAGATGCATCTTCCACCTGAAAGCTCCAGTCAAAGCCTCCTTCTTCAACATCAACTGCAGCTTGCTGCTTTAGCTTCTCATTCTGGGGAGCTCTCACAGTGTAGTTTTGTTTGGCTTGAGTCTGGCCACCATTTGTTCTTGGTGCGTTGCATTCTCTAGCAAGGTGTCCCATCTGGCTACAGTTGTAACACTTTACCTTGCTTTTATCAAGCCTAAACTTCCATTGGCTGCATTGCTAGGAAACTTCCTCCCTATCCTCTTGTAGAACTTCTTGGCTCCGTGAGTGAGAAGAGCCATCTGCTGAACTATCTCCATATACTCCAGATCATCTGGATGGATACAGTCCAAGTCTTTAAGGGTGAAGAGAATGTTGCCTATGGATTCATCAGCAGAAACAAAATCCTGAGAAGAAATTGTCTCTTGAAAGGGAGATCCTTGAGTGTAGCTTTCTCTTGGAGTCTCTGGGAAGGTGATGAATGGACCCTTTTGTGAGTTTTCAGGGTAGCATATGAGATGATGTTGAGGTTCTATGCTATTCCTTTCAGTCATATGAAGGGCTGAACCCATTTGTTTGCTAGAGTTACTAGATGAGTTTTGCATGTTCATCTCCATCTGGTATCCACTGAGAATAGCATACAACTTAGTCAGAGTAAGAGTCTTAAGATTCTCAGTCCTCTTGATAACAAGACAGTATTATGTCCATTGTCTAGGAAAAGAGGACATAAAATTCCTCATAATATCTCTATTCTCAAGAGTTACTCCAACATCCATTTGAGTATCCATAATCTCAACATACCTGAAGTATTGTTGAATCATAGTTTCACTTGTTCTAAAAGTGAAGTTTTCAAACTGCTGCTTTAGGAGATCTTTCTTGTTCTCCTTGGCTTCGGTAGAACCCTCGTACATTAGTTTCAATGCATCCCATAGCTGTTTAGCTGTTTTGTATTTCTTGAAACCTCAATAGATGGAGTTTGGAAGAGCAGTTGGAAGGGCTGTCATGGCCTTTTGATCAATCTCTATTCTTTTTCTATCTTCATCAGAAAAATAAGCCACAACCTTTGGATTCATACCACCGCCACTAGCAGAAGACGTGCTTGGAAAGGTGGTCCAACTTTATGGAAAAGTATATCAGATAATAACATGTACATAAAAGTCTTCGGAAGAAATCAGTCTTCATAAATTGGCTTCGAAAGACTTTGTCTTTGAAGCTTTAGAAGACTTCATATTTGGCTTCAGAAGATATTGGTCTTGGCTTCAGAAGATTTTACACTTAGAATATTTCTAGTGCAAGGTGTACAACTACCGAAGCCTTTCCCCAGTACTTCAATGCATGCATGCAGAGAGACTTAGGATGCTTTGAATATTTTTACTACATTAGACTTATTGGAATCCTTACAAACTCCCCCTACCAAAACATTTGAATATCTTCATCTATTGACAGTACTCATCATAATGATGACCAGTCCCTTCTTGATTAGATGGTCAGGATCACTCAGACTTTCAAAGTATCTTCTTATCTGAAAGAGATCATGCAGAGGTAAGATGACTAAATCTTTCCATGTGTATACATTCACACCACCATGATCTCTAACCACATGCCATCTTTCTAGATTAGTTGTGAAGGTCCAGGATAAGATGGGTCATGGGTCTTTAAGAAGCAAGAGGAGCCACTTGAATTGGAGTTGATTGGGATTCCTCTTCATGCACTTCCACTTAGTAAGTTGGCCAAAGATGTACCACAAGAAATGGTTGGGTGGTCTAGGACTTCCGCCGCGGGCATCATCACCACCTTCCTCCTTTGCCACGGCTGGAAAAGAGGGCCCCTTAGCTACGGCCGGGGCGTGTTCAAGTCTAGAATCAGATGGTGAGAGCACTGACTCCCTGTTAGTTGATGACTAGTCTTTTACTAGTTCTAGTGATTTTGGTAAAAGGAAAACAACTGCTTCATGTGAGGATGCTGATCTGAACATGCGTGAGAGATTTTTTCATGACTGGGATCTGACTAATGGTACTCTTTTTGAGACCACGGAGTTGTGTAGAGAGTTTATATTTGTATCTCGCACGCCTACCGATTTCTATCATGGCGAAGGTCTTGAAAGCAGGGATTTGTTGAATGCTGGTTGTTCCTCTATAGTGAATGGCTTTTTCTTATTTGTTGAAATCCATGTCCATTGGGTTGAAGGTGTTAATGAGCTGGCCTTGCTGCAAAAGGCAAAAAATCTAAAGAAGCCAAGAACTTTGACAAAAATGCATTAAGAAAGCTATGAGTTGAATCCGGTCGCTTTGACAAAGCTAATTTTTCTGTGACTGAGGCTATTGTGGCCATGTGTGATTCAAACTTTGAGTAAATCAAGTTAATCCTGGCCCTTCCACCTCAAGATCCTACTAGCGCTTAGATGGTTCATTTTGGGTGTATCTTTTTCATTTGTGTAATGTTCCCGAACATGTACTCGACTTTGTGTTGTTTCCTTTTGTTTTGCTAATGGTATTACGCTTTGGCACCTTATATTTATGTTTATAAACCGTGGTTGGTTGTTTGGTATGTTTGACTCTCTTCACCGCGGCTTGACGCGTGGTCTCGGTTTCGGCCGTTGCTTGTCCCATGGTCATGACTTCGGTTGTGGCTTGTCCTGTGGTTATAACCTCGGCCGTAGCATGAGGTGGTTATCAATGTATTTTTGGTTGTGATCAACGTTATTTATTTTTCATGTTATTTGCCTTATGATCTGTTGGCATGATCGGATCTCGACCGTGGCTACTTCACTGGCTTCGGTCGTGGCACGACGTAACTTTGTCTAAGAATGATGACTTTGTCGTCTGTTTTGATTATTCGGATCCCTGTTTTCTAGCGTTGGTTATTTTTCAAAGTGGAATCACATATTTTAAGTGACATTGGTTCTTTGCCAAAGTATAGTCATGAACTCTATGTAACGTTTTTGGTTTTCTTTGAGATTTGGTTACGATTAATAACGTCTGCCACCAAAGCTTGAGAATGAGCTATATTCATTTATTTCTTTGTTCATGACATAACCTCTCATGGTTTCGTTTGCTTGACTTAGTTTGATTTTTTTTCTTTCTTGTTTTAGACTATTTGGCAATTTACTACATCGCCCGCAGAATTAGCTAAATAATTACAATGTTATCTCACTTTTGCTTTCTTTGTTCATGTGTTATCTTGGTTTCATAATTTTTCATGAGATTGGGTATTCAAAAACTTCGTTAATTTGGTGTAACTGTTGGTGCTCGCATGCACCTTCTTTTATGAAAAAACGAGTTACAACATTCCTATCTATTGTTTACTACATGTAGCATCAACGGAGCTAAGCTCCATTCCAGGTTCGTGGTATGAGCATTCCGACTAATCTTCCTATTTTGTAAGCTCCATTTTCTCCAACTTCAGTTATCTGATAAGGACCCTCCAAACGAGCCCCGAGTTTTCCTTGACTCTCAACTTGACTTGCCTCATTGCTTCACAATACATAGTCCCCTTACTTGAAAGATTGTTTCTTTAGTCTAGAATTGTAGTATCTTTCTAGTTCCCTCTTGTGCCTTGCTTCATGGATAGCTGCTATCATTCTTAGCTCCTCTAGCAAGTCCAAATTTAGCTCAGTTCCACCTCATTGTTAGTTCCTGAAGCTTGTAAGACTTGAGTTGATGGCATTCCAACCTCAACAAGTATCATGCCCTTTGACCCATAAGTTAAATTGAACCGGATTTTTCCATGACTAGTTTTTGGCATGGTTCTATGAGCCCAGAGGACGCTTTGTAATTCTTCAACTCAATTCTTGCCTTCTAAACCTAGCCGTGTCTTAAATCCTTCTACAATGCTTCTTTTCACTCTTTCAACTTGGCCATTACCTTGAGGATAGGCTACGAAAGGTAAAATTGGCTGGATGAATCTTCGCACCATGACTTTAAAGGGCTTTCAACACTTTTCCATTTTCCGTCACGATAAACAACGGATGTTCGAAACAACATATGATGTTCTCCCAAACAAATTATTTCACTTACTGCCATGTAATTAACACTAGGGCCTTGGCCTCTACCCATTTCATGAAGTAATACTAGCAGAAATTTAACTTTCCCGTCTGCCTCTCGAAATGGGCCAACGATGTTTATCGCCCATTTTTGAAAGGGCCAAGCAACACTAATGGGGATAATATCATTTATTGGATGATGACACATGGAGGCGTGCCTCTAATAGCTTTCACATCTTTGGATCTCAGCAACAACACTCCTATGCATGCCAGGCCAATAGTACCTTGCTCCTATTGCCTTGGCTACCACCATTTGTGGACTTGCATGAATTTCACATATACCGTTAAGGATTTCCCTGGTGACATAGTTGGCTTCATCCGGTGTGAGGTAGCTCAGAAGTGGTCCCATGTATGACTTGTGCTATAGGACCTCTAGGTGTAATTCATAACATGGTGATTTCACTTGCATCGCGCATGCCTATCCTCTTTCTTCTGGTAAGTTCCCACAAACTAGGAATCTGATGATTGGGTTCATCTAACATTCCTCCACTACATCTTCTATGGTATCTATATCATTCTCTTCGATTGATGGTGCCGACAGTACTTCGACTTTCACCTCTTTTGCCGACACTACTCCTTCATCGTCTCGATTTAGAGTCTTCACATTGGCATTTGGACTATTCGTCTCTTGTGGTATTTTTGTCAAAAAAATCAGCCACAACTTGCCCTCTGATTGTGACCCTCAGGTTGTATTCTATTTCGAAAGCTCCAAGCTCAACGAGGCACTTTGCTAACCTCCAGATATTTCATGTCTCCTTTGTATATGTTGTATAGATTAGCTTGTCCAGACTTCAACCACATGAGGTTGAAAGTATCTTCGCAATCTCCTAGAAACATGTACTATAGAGAGAGTTAGTTTTTCCATAAGGGAATACTTGGTCTCTGGGTCCTTGAGGGATCTTTATGATGAAGTAGATTGGGTTATGTTCTCCACCTCTGTTCGTCATCAATACTGCATTTATAGCTTCTCTTCCTGTAGACAAGTATATCACCGGTCATTCCTTGGGGAAAGGAGCCACTAGCGTAGGCAGGTTGCTTAAGTATACCTTCATCTGTTGAAATGTCGCCTCTACTTCATTTGTCCATACAAAACCCTTCTTGTTCAAGCAATTGTGCAAAGTGGTGATGAAAGGTAAAGCGCTCTCAACATGTTTCGACAAGAACCTATTTAGAGCCACCAAGCGCCCGTTAAGTGTCCGGACATCTTTGACGTATTTAAGAGATGACATGTTGAGGACAACTGCTATCTTCCCGGGGTTAGCTTCCAATCTCTTCTTCGTTACAATAACCCCTAGGAACTCTCCTTCCTCAACCACAAAAGAACATTTCTTGGGATTTAACTTCATGTTGATTGCTTTAATGTTTGGAACGTTTCAGCGACATCTACGGGCAAAGCTTCTTCATCATGACTCTATATTACCATATCATTCACATAGATCTTAATTTTTCTTTCAATCTGTGGTAAAAAAGCTTCGTCCATCGATCATTGGTACGTTGCCCCTGCGTTTTTCAAACCGAACAACATTTTCGTGACACAAAACATATCTATGTAAAAGTGATATGTTAATAATATTACATATTACTAATACATATTTCCCCATATTTTGTGTATTTTTTGGTTAAAAAACTCATTTATTAGTCACTTATTTATGTTCTAATTGAGCATTGTAGTGCCCGGTGGAAACTTGATAATTTTTTAAATAGAGACCAAGAGTTGAAGAAGCTTATGAAGAAAAACGTACTATTACAATTGTGTTCAATTTGAACACAACTATGTTAGTCTAATGGGTCTGTATGATATCTGACAGTTAACACAACTCTGTTTAGAAGACACAACTGTGTTCGGCCCAATTATGGGTTTTATACACAATTAGCCACCATTTAGAACATATCCACTTTTTCACACAAAACCCTAGTTCTCTCAAGTCTCTTAGGTGATTTTGGGCATATTTTTGAAGATTGAAGACCATAATTGAAGATTGACCACTTTCAAGGGAGATTAGTCATCACACAACCCACCTCTACTTATTTCGGTTTAAAAACTTGTAGATCCACGATGTTTTCTTCTAATTTTATGAGTTTGGTTGTGGTTTTTGTAAGCCCCATGGGCTAAATACTCTTAATCACATAGATTAGATGAAGTTTAGCATACTTTGACATGTTGTATGAAACTTTTGGCGATGATTAGGTAAATGTTTATTACAAAGCTATGAATGTTCTTTAATGATTGTGTATGCTTGTTTAAATTGATGAAATGATGAATCTTGTGGGTGTTATAAGCACTTATTGTTAGAAAACATTGTGTTTTAGAACATCTATTCATGAAATGCATACATTAGTGTGTGGTTTATGGCACTTGACTAGGAATGATAAATGATGGTTGATTATTTAGTCAAGTTGAACAAGTGTGCATCCTTATACACATGTTTGTGAAAACCATTGTGTTTGTTATTAATATCTAACTTTTTCATGTATAACTATAGATAATGCACAAATTTATGGTTCGTGTATTCGTGTTAGGGCATTCATAAGTTGAAGGATTTACATGGATATTGTTACATTATGCAAACTGAGGTGGTTACCATGTGTATCGTGTTAGTTTTCCAAATATTTGTGGGTTTGGTATCCTTGACAGGAGTCCAAACCATCTTTATCATTGACATAACATTATCATTGGTTCTTCATGGCATAACTTTAGGTGGCTATTATGTGTTTATCGTTCTAGCTTTCCAAAGAGTTATATAATTAGATAACCTTGACAGGAGTCTAGTTTATATCCATGTTTCATGTGTAGAAAATGATCTCACCATAGGTTCATACATGTTGCCATTATTTTGCTAAATGGATTCAATGTCTAAGTGCTATCTTCCTCTGATTGATTATCTTCATATTTGTTTACTTTCCTCAGTTAGTTGCTAAATTAGTTAATCATAATATTCACCAATCATCTTTCATCAGCTAGATAATGACAAAGGCTTAGTATCAGGAGCTCTCGTGTCCATGAATCAATACTTGGTTCATACAAAAAACTATACTACTATCTGATAGGTACAATTGCCTATTGTGGGTAGTTAGTCATAAGGTGAAAATAATTATATATAT
>BJCM01210763.1:0-11341 GCA_018326385.1 Flaveria bidentis
TTAGTATAATGTAAAACATCTGAAGATCTTACACTTCAGATGTTGTAGTTTCAGTAGGTGTAGAATTAGTTGGTACTTTAGTTTTTATTGTAAGATGTCCTCAGTTGTTGTGGAAATCTTCAATAGTTTTAGTTATTTTCAGTTGTTTGTATAATCTGTTAGATGTCACTATCAGGTGACATCTGCTGACGTCACATTCCTCTATAAAAGGAATGTTGACCTAATTTGTACATGCCGAAGCTTATGAATGAATGAGAACGTTATCTTTTGCAGAAAACTTTCTCTCTGTATAACCGTTACTGTTTGATTAAATATTCATCTTATTCTTGCTTAAATTTCGTCTAATTCTAGTACTATTCCGCTGCAAATCATAACCTAATTGATCAAATTAGATAATAGATCCTTACAATGGGATACTTAGGCAGGTATTTCGGATGGGTGCATGAGCTATTGTTTAGGCACATGAGCAGTCTAATTCTTACTTATCATCATAAATCAGTCCCCAATCATCACCTATCATGTTCTAAGCTTAAATTATACATCCTAAGCCTTAGAAACATAATCAAACATCATCAAACACATACATAGACTAAAATCAAACCCCACCCACAACATACACACATACACACATACAGGTATACAACCTAACTTTTATAAAAAAAAGTTCATACATGCATTTCCAGCTCCAAAGCAGTTCAAACAAGTAAAAATGGGATTCTAGAACTCACCTTTACATCATCTGGTTATGATTCTTCAAAAACCCGTTTGCAACAAAGTTCAACCACCTAGAAACCCACCAAAACACACACCCGAAAACATACAACACATATAAGCATACAACCGAGGATGAAACCAGTTAAGAACATCATAAACTCACGAATTCTTATCTTAAATTGGAACTTTTCTTAATGTTCTTCAAAATATCCGAAGTTTCTACCTTCTCTCTCTCTTCAAAAACCTGAGAGTTGACGTGTGAAGAGAGTGTGGGCGGCCAGGCCACCTTTATCACCAACTTTTGTCCTTTTGACACTTTAAGTCCCTCTACTTGGGCTATATAACTTTTCTTCTTATTCTTCACTTTATTCATTCTTTCTTTGACATTTAAAATAACCGGGGGTTACGCCTATTGGTTGCAATCTTCCACATTCATGTTTTTCTTTTCTTTTAAAAGTCCTGTTCATCAGCTGTTCATAAGCATTTCTTGCAACACGTCTACATTTCTTTGCTAATTCATCCGCATTTGTTTGCAAAGCATCTACATTTGTTTGCACGGAATCCATATTTTTTTCAATGTATCCGGATTTTATTTCAAAGTATCCACATTTGTACTTAAAGTACCCGCATTTGTTTATAAGTCAACCACATTTGGTGACAAGTCATCCGCACCTATTTCCAAGTCATCCGCATTTGGTGACAAGTCATCCGCATTTGTGTATAACTCATCTGGATTTGTGGATAACACATCGGCATTTGTGTATAAAACATCCGCATTTGATCAAGCTTCATCCGCATTTGTTCTTGTTCATCCGCATTTGAATTCAGACTTGAACAAAAACAATTTAACAGTGTAGTGCAGGTCGGAAAATCAGCAGTAGCATCCATTCCATCATCATATCTTTGTTTTTAATGATAATCATGATCAATTGCATCAAATTTTAAAGAAGTTATCTTCTTGATTTTGAGATGAACAAATGGGTTTTCTATTTTTGATGATAATTTCTTCAATTTCATCGAATTTTGAAGGATAATCATGAACATGTTCACGATTCTTCAAATCGTACCATTGTTGAACAGATTTTATTGGTTTTTCTTGTGATTTTGGGTATGAACAAATGGGTTTTTGATGAACATGGACTTTGTGCTTCATTTTTCTTCTTTTCTATATTGTTCTTGACATCATTAAAGATGAAATCAGATCTGAAAACTAGATAAATCCAGCAACCAACAGCTCTGATACCATTTTGCTAAATCAATATTTCAGATTCATTAAGCTTGGATCTTAGGATTAATCTTGTTCGGATCTAGAAATCAAAATTAAGATGGGTGGACGTGTGTGAATAAAAGAACAAAGTGATGGATAAAATAATTAGGTTATGATTTCATTGATTTTGATAAACAAGTTACAATGAGAATCATAGATAGCTAGTGAAATCAAACCCACCCAAAGGAGAAGATTTGTCCTTCGGTGGTGATTCACACCATGAGAACACATACACAAAAAGCCACACTTGCAAATATGCACTAGTGGGGTCTATTTATATTACTATTACAACATGACCTAATTTTGACTTTTCTAATTGTTTTGATCTTGACTTTCTCATGTTGTATAGTCTTGAATTGTTTTTTTTTGTTGTAATCAACTTGGTCTCTGAACTTTTATAATGAGATCTTTAGTTAGCTGAAATTATGATTTGGTAAGCTTTAGTTTATTCCATTATTGAACCCCAACAACTTCATAAATTATGAGTTGGACCTGAGCAAGTTTTTCTGTGCAGTTGCTCTTCCATTCCCTCACATAAGGCCAACCATCTTTAAGATTCTGAAAAGGATGTCCACCTACTTCACCGAAATACACACTCCAGTTCTTCCAGGTATGATTGAGTTCATAGCTCCTAGTGACATCCCTGTTAACCCCAAGGTGATAAACCGACACCAGCAACAATACTCATATTTCCAAGTCCACCTTCTCACCCCATCAAATACAAATATTAGAGACGCCTCAAACGAACCCTTGTTCAATCTCCTCTGATTGAGCAAGCTCTTCCTATTCAATCCAAAAAGACTAGAGTGGAAACATGGCCTCCCACTCAGTCTAAGGTCTCACCTCCATTCACCATTGACCTCAATATAGGATTAGAGTCTTCTCAGTCTCAATCCCTTGAGCCTTAAACCAAAACTGAAAGCCCTAAGGATGAGTCTATATACACCCCTGAGCAGCCAAAAAGGGACAGTCCCACCAAAGGATCAATGCCAATAAACATTGATCAACATCCCGGGTCATTAGGTATAACTTCCATATCATTTATCGACCTACTGAGAAGAATTAATGTGGTGATTTTGTCTCTTCAAGGCAATGAAATTGATCCATAACACCCTCTAATGGATTAACAAAGCCTAGAGGGATCTCTTATCTCTAGCCCCCATCAGCAAGACCCAACTAAGGCGAGTCCTACTGATGTGGAGGGGACTCATGTAGATTCCATTGTCACTACTAAAGGAGCCTCATTGGATCCTTAGGGCAATGGTAACATTTCTGAGTCTGAATCTAAGGCAACTGTGCCCTTTGATGACACTAAAAGAGACATCATTAGGCAATGGAAATCAGGGTACTAAGAAACTACATCTGGTGGTAAGGATGAACATACTATGTATGTTATCTCATCTCCCTATGATTCTATAAAAGAAGACGAGGGAAGTCTGAAACTCACTATTCAAGACCTACTTTCTAAAGTCTCAAACCATGAATCTAAGGTTAAGACTTTAGTGGATAGGTCTACCACACATCAACTTGAGATTAACAATCTCAAGGCTAAACTAGTTGAGAAACAGATTGAGAGATTTGTTACGCATCTACCAATTCATGTCTCATTG
The DNA here is from genome assembly GCA_018326385.1 of Flaveria bidentis. Taxonomy (NCBI): domain Eukaryota; kingdom Viridiplantae; phylum Streptophyta; class Magnoliopsida; order Asterales; family Asteraceae; genus Flaveria; species Flaveria bidentis. The sequence goes on from BJCM01210763.1 coordinate 3,592, forward strand.
ACCTCTTCCTCTAGATCATCTTGCTCTCAAGATGGTGGTACCAAAAAGGGGGAGAGTGTTCAAAGGCACACACATGAGGAACCACATAGCCAAACTTTAACATCCTTAACTTCAAGATACCCTACTCAATAAGCAACAAATTTTCTTAAGCCTCCTCAAATTGTTTACAAATCGAACCAAGGATTCTTAAAGGTCTCAACAGGTTCTTTTCAAATTTCCTGATGGGATTTTCAAATAATCAGCCTAGCCCTGATGTAGTTGTGATGTACTTTAGAGCTGAAGAGCTTTAGAGGCTGAATGCACCGTCTACCACCGTTTAATAAGTTGGTCAACTTAAGATCCACATGGAACCTAAGATTAATTTCAAAGGGGAAATAGAGAGTGATGGCCCAACAACTAAGACAGTTCGGATAGAGAGTGAATTGCCACAAAATTCTGAAGCTGAAGTCAAAGCCTTAGAAGAACCATTTTAATCTTTGGATGTTGAGATGGAAGCTACAGAAGGGTTATTCTCTTTATCTGAGGATGGTAGTCGAGGTAGTCGTGGTAGTAGTGGTAGTAGTGGTAGTAGTGGTAGTAGGTGTAGTAGGGTAGTAGTAGTAGTAGGAGGAGTAGTACTAGTAGTAGTAGTGGTAGTAGTGGTACTAATGGTAGTAGTGGTAGTAATGGTTGTAGTGGTGGTAGTGGTAGTAGTGGGAGTTGTGGTATTAGTGGTAGTAGTGGTAGTAGTGGTAGTAATGGTTGTAGTGGAAGAGTGGTAGTACCGGTAGTAATGGTAGTAGTGGTAGTAGTGGTAGTTGTGGTAGTAATGGTAGTAGTGGTAGTAGTGGTAGTAGTGGTAGTAGTGGTAGTAAGGGTAGTAGTGGTAGTAGTGGTAGTAGTGGTAGTAGTGGTAGTAGTGGTAGTAGTGGTAGTAGTGATAGTAGTGGTAGTACTGGTAGTAGTGATAGTAGTAGTGGTATTGGTAGTAGTGGTAGTAGTGCTGGTCGTGATATTAGTGGTAGTAGTGGTAGTAGTTGTACTAGTGGTAGTGGTGGTAATAGTGGTAGTGGTGGTAGTAATCGTAGTCGTGATAGTAGTGGTAGTAGTGGTAGTAGTGGTTGTAGTGGTAGTTTCTCAACCGACCCCTCACTCAAACAACAACACTACAACATGCTGCAACCACCATTTCTCAACCTAAAACCTCCATACAAGAACCCCCAAAGTCTAACACTTCCAAAGGAAAGAAGAAGATGACTACAAAAGAGCTTCAAGAGGAAGAAATGTTAGAGAAGCTTAAGAAGAAGGTAGACTCCCTATTGGGAAGTTGTTAGCTATAAGCAACAAAGTAGCTGCAGCTAACTAGGAGGCTATCAACAACCAAAGAAGGATGGAAATCATTGACAGGCTTGTCAAGATTGGAGTTGTTAGTAAAGAAGTGCTCCTTCTATCACTAGAGGAGCTAATTAAGTTAGAAAAGGCAACCCTGTTACAAATTGAACAAAGACAAGAAGCAACAAGGTTGGCCTTAGAGGAAGAAATGGAGAGGAAGGAAAGTGAGGCTGATTTGCAGCTTAGGAGGGAAAGGATAACTTTTCTGACCTCCGGGGGTTTCTCTATAGAAGAATTATCTCCACACAATAATGATACGATCTTATGAACATTCAAGAAAGAGCAATATCAAATGGAGAAGGAGAGAAAGAAAGCTACAAAGGAAAAATTAATGGTGTAGAAGGAGAAGGAAGAATAAGCAGGACTCACTACTGTCAGGAAGATAAGTGATAAGGAGAGGATGAAGGACTATCTCTGGGCTCATGTCTTCTCTTGTAGGTAGGTGGGTCCCATGTTTCAGAAGACCTTGTAGAGACATGTCAGTGATATCAAGACTGACATTCGCTTAGAGAAAAGGAAGGAGATATATCAAAGGGGACAAGGGAAAATTTTCAAACCAACTATTCAACCCCAACACAACCTGAACCTATCCATTTCCTATTTCCCATTAAATCTGAACCCACCTCTGAACCATACACTCCAGAACCTACACCATCCTCAATACCTGCCTTATCACCACAAGCACCTCAACTACCTATCCTTAAACCCAAAACACTTTCCAGAATCCAAACACCACTACCTACCCAACAACCACTCAAACCATCCCCTCAGACTTCCAAACATCTCTCTTTAGAGGAGTTTAAGGAGGTCAAGATAAAGCTCATCAAGTGTACAACCTTGAGTGACATCTCTTGTGAGGAGCACTCAGTCAAATTGACTAATGTTGATGGCTCCTCATGTTCCCTCTCAAGAGATCAATTCCTTGATCTGCCCAAAGGAACACTGGACCAAGTCATTAAAATCCTTTGCCTCAACTCTAATTCACTAAATGATGAAGAGAAGAAGCTAAGAAGAAGGCTGGTGACTCTACTGGATTCCAAGAAAAGGGATAGAGTGTCAAGTAGTTCCCTTGCGCCAAGAAAGAAGATCACCAGTGGAGGTTCGAAAACTCTTCTCACAATTTTGTTGTTGAGGGAGAGAATGGCGAGATAAACAGGCTCTTTCCTCATTTTTGCTACACTTAAGCAGATTTGATATTGCCGAGTTAGCAGAGAAGCTATTCCCCAACCCCTCCAACTTTGAGATAGCTGCTCTTATGAGAAATCATCTGAGCAATATTCATCTAGCCGAGCTAATTGCAAGGACAAAGATTAAAGAAGAGTTGAAACTGAGAAAAAAGGAGGAAAGGAAAAGATCAGAAACGAAAGGCAAAGTCTTTCTTCAATTGGTTGAAGGTCATGAACTTGAATCCATAGTTAGATGGGAGTATGACTACAACTCCCATCAACTAACTCTCTTCAAGGGGGCACAACGAAGGGTGCACGTCATTCAGAGTGACAGACTAGATCTCCAGACCACTAATGACTTGTACAAACTTCTCAGCACAACTTCACGGAAGAACAAAGAAACGGATAAACATCTTTTGTCAAGAAGATTTTTAGAAGCAGGAATAAGTGAGGCTTTGGTAGCATCAGCCTAGGGGAGTTTGTTGGATCTAGAAAGGCTCGTGTGACCAAAACCAAACACTTGGACAATTTAAGTGCCACTAATAATGGTCTTTTGAAGCTAAGTAAGGAACTTCCAAAGGCAAATAGAAATCTTTCAAAGTCAAGTACAAAATCATCTTTTGAAAGAAACTCCAACTTCCAATGATAAAGTCTTCTCTCTTCCAAAGTTCAGGACTTAGAAGAATTTAATACTATAACTTCCAAAGTATGAAGTCCAAAGGAAGCCTTGGAAGAAGTATCTACCTTTGAAATATAAGTAGCTTCGGAAGAACTTCTTCTTTAGAAGCCTTTTAACTGTCAGAAGTACCTACTATGAATCAGTGGACATAAGTATGGTTTGTCTGACACTCTGCTGCAAATCTCTTATATACTGCATGTTCCCATGCCCATGTAGTTGACCATACTTTATTCCACTGTTAACATTTTATGAGTTAGTACAATAGCGAACTTTAGTTGGTGACAAAAGGTAAGTCATGGACATGTCATGACTACCAAATCTTTGATAAGACATTATCAATGATATCTTAACTATAGCTTTGTAGTATTTGCTTTAGTTTTAAGTTTCTAGCAGGCGTTAAAGTATATTCGGCTATAGGTTATAGTATATGTAGTTTCTCATTGTAACTCATGTAATATGATTGTAAGAGTCTTGTAATAATTTGAGTTGAGAAGTAATATGTACAAGTACCTTGAAAATTATTTCCTTGTGTTCTTTGTTAGTTAGTATATGCAGGTCCAGTGAAGGGTGGTCACTTACAACACAACAACACCAAAAGGAGAGCAACTTAACTTAATCAAATAGTGAACTTGATTAACCATAATAGATGATACTATGAACACACGTAAGAATGAGACAGAACAAGAGAACAAGATACACAAGTAGATGGTTTTTCAAGATTGTAGTATATTGCTTTATCAAGTTCTATTACAAGTGTTACAAAGCATAAAATAAAGTTACATGAAAATGAGATACTTATGCTACATCCTACAGCCGGCCATACTTTGAAGGCCAGCTAGAACCAATTGACTAGACACAACACAAAATCAATTGTACAGTCAAAAGCAGATTGCCTTTTGACTAGTGACTATGACATGCCATATCTCACATCCTAATATATTACAAAAAGGATAAAGTACATGAAGTAGAAAGTTGCAAACTCAAGACCTCAATGTACAGTTACCAAAAGCATGGTCCTTTTCACCAACTCATGTAAGTTGGTGACTTTAAAGAGTTGCAGCGGAAAGGGAGTCCACCTTTATGGAATAGTCCATCAGATAAAGCATGTTGTTAAAAGTATTCGGAAGAAATCTGTCTTCAAGTGTTGGATTCGGGAGACTTTGTCTCTGAAGCTTCAGAAGACTTCATCTTTGGCTTCAGAAGATATTGTTCTTGGCTTCAGAAGATTTCACACTTAGAATATTTATGTTGCATGTGCGAAACTTCCAAAGCATTCTTCTTTAGTGTACTTTGCAGCATGCATGAGAGACTTTGGGTGTTTGGGTTGCATCAGCCTCTTCATATAATCTCTACAAACTCCCCCTACACTGATTCTACCAATACACTAGTAGACTTTCAAAGTGTCTGCTCATATCAAAGATCTTGTAGAGGCATATTGAACAGGTCTTACCAAGTGTAGATGTCTTCAATGCCTTGATCTCAGATGACATGCCATCTTTCTAGATTTGTGGTGTATGTCCAGAACAAGATGTGTCTACCTGATGTAAGAGGAGCTGTTTGAATAGGAGTTGATGTACAATCTTGTGGCTGCACATCCTCTGGATGTTCTAACTCATCCTGAGGTTCAGAAAAAGATGCAACTTTCTTCTTCTTTGGTTTTGGCTTTGAAGCTATCCTTTTCTTTCTCTTTGTTAGTTTTAATTGAGAAGACAGCCCTGCAGCACCTGATTGGTCTTCATTGTTTTTCTCAATTAGGTCTTCCTCTCTCACAGGTTCAGAAGGAGAGGGAGGTTGACCCTATTGTGGATCAGAAGATAAAGCTTGCTGAGAATCAGCAGGATGTCCAGGTTATGTTGTCTCTAGTTGTTCAACCTTAACCTCTACTTCAGGTGGAGCTTCACTTGGAGGGGAGTGTAAGTAAAACAACTCTCCACTCTTTATCTTCTGCTTGATCACCTTGATATGCTCATCCATAGTGGATAGAGACATAGGGCCAAGTCTCCTTCCAGAGAATCCATACAGCTTCAAGAAGCTCATCATCCTCTGCCTGTCTGCACACTTCTTCATGCTCTTTTGGATGATGGCTCTTGACTTACCAGCTTCTTCCCTTAGTTTCCTTTTGGTTGTCTTTCTTTCCTTGACTATCTCCAGTTTGAGTTGTTTGAGATACTCAAACTCAATATAATCATAGGATAAGGGAAGAAGTGCTTTTGCTTGATAGAGGGTTGTGGCACTCAGGTAGTTGATCATCTTGATCCTGTCTTCTTCTTTATCTACCTGAGGTTCTTGTTGAACCACATCCTCATATGCAGGACTTTCTTGAACTGGGGAGACAGTAGGAACATGCTTATAAAGTCTTTTCTTTCTTCTGTCTTCTTTCATTTGAACTAGTAGCTCAATATCATCTGCATCTTTCTTCTCCTTTGACCTTTTCATGTCAACCAGTTCATTTAGTTCTTCCAAGGGGAGGGAGATGACATTATCAATGTCATAGTTCCTGGTCTATAAGTAGTTGATCTTGACTGACCTCAACTCGTCATTGTTAGTGTTTGGTTAGGGGGCAACCCTGATTGCAGTCTCCATGAGTCTTGCAAACCCAGAAGAGAAACCTTCTCCCCTCAGCTTCCTTTTCCTTTCTTTCTCCTCTCCTCCTCAATCTCCTTAGATGTCATCTTTCTTTTCCCTTTGTCACTCACATACCTTTGTGACTCAGGGTAGAGAGAGCTTTGGCCTTCATTGCTTGATGTGGCTTCTGAGCTCTACCAAGAGAGAGGTTGAGAAGCACCTTCACCAGCAGGTGTCTCAAAAAGGGTATGGATCTCTGCAACAATTGATGTTGATGGGATAGGGCTCTTAGGTTCTGCCACTGGGCCTTTAGTCAAGGTTTCCCCTATGAAACTAATCTTAGGGTCTGCCTCAACATCTAGTTGACTGATGGCATTACCTGATTGCCTTAGTTTTCTTCTGAAGCTGAACTCTGCATTGATCCTGTCTTGGATTCTTTGAGCCATCCTGTCATCTTATCTTCATTGGCTTGGATTGACAAGTGACATGTTGACTAGATCTAGACTTTCATAGAAGTTCAAGGTGTGGAAATTGAAGATCTCTTGCTGCCCTTGAACTCTAAGAATGATGAGGACTCTTCTGTTACTATCATACCTCCACCTAATGGTGTGATTTGAAGTTGGTGGAGATGACATAGCCCTTGGTATCCCTTCCTTAAATAGACTCTGTATAAAGGATTCTCTAGAGTCCATATCAATATGAACTTGAGGAAGTTGCTAAGTATGCACAATTGCAAGTGAGGATGAGAGTCCTTAATGTCCATACTCTCTAAAGAACTCCTAGGTTCTGTGATTGTAATGACTTTCTCTCCCTTTTTGGTAGAATCACCCACTTGCATAGGTGAGCTAGGAGTTAGGTCAATCACACTCACAAGTTCTTGTTTTCCTAGTTGAGCCCCTCTTAAAGGTGTCCCAGCTAGTTTGTCATTAAGATATGAATCTCAACTTGCTGATCATTAACCCTCTTTTCCATGGTAGTCACTTGAGATTAAAGGTGACTAACCTTGGAGACTAAATAGGTGCATGTTTTAGACAGTTTTTGCACCTTTAGTCTTAGATTCCCCTCATCTTCATTAGAAGAATCATTAGGGGATGAGATGATTAGAGCAGAGTCCTCTCTCGCATCACCAGCTTTAGGTTCTTGGCTGCTGGATTTGCTCTGCTCACTGGCAGCCTCAGTGGAGGAGTCAGTGGGCTGAGTTGCCATGGTTGAGGTCTTAATGATGTAATCACTTGTAGAAGTGAGAGCCTCTTCCATATGGACATCCTGAACAGGTTCAGAACTGTCCACCTCAGTAGTAGGTGACTGATATGGGATAGAAATAGGAGACTCGGGAGCATTCATCACTCTTTGAGTAGGGGAAAGGAAGAGAGAGTCATGATACTCACTAAAACCTAGATCTTCATTAGTATAGAAGTCAAGTTGAGGATTGGTTGGTTTAGATCTAAAGGATGGGGGTGGTAACTGTCCCCTGAAGGTTGATCACTTGAGTGTTGAGACTCAGAGTGATGGCTTAAGGTAGTTTGGCTTATGAGCTCATCAGGCTGAGCATGAGAAACCTCAGCACTGATCATAGAAGGAATGGGAGTGGGAGCTCCAATGTCCACTTCTTCTTGTATAGGTGAGTGTATGGGGGCCTGCACAGACTGAATAGTCTGAGTCGAGGTTCATTTGTGTTTTCTTTGGTAGGTGAGGGCGATTTGTGGCTGCTTAGGTGGTTGGAAAGTAGAAGGTGTGGGTTCAATACTAGCTGGTGCTGCTAGGTTGTCACCTTGAGCAATGAGCTCTAACATTTTTAGGACTAGGGCTGTTTCTAACCCAGAGAAGCCAACAGTGGGCTTTCTCTGCATTTTAAAGATGTTGGGCTTCATCTATCCCAATTTAAGAATATTACCTATTCCCCTTAACTGTGAGCCTAGTTCATAGTTAAGAATGTATTGAACATATCTAGGGAACATATAATACTCTA
>BJCM01210764.1:0-18171 GCA_018326385.1 Flaveria bidentis
GATTATGTGAGTCTTCACAAACAATACTCCATTGAAGCTACTTCATATGGATCTGTTCGGACCAACTCAAGTTATGAGCATTGGAAAGAAACAGTATTGTTTGGTGATCATTAATGAATTTTCAAGATTTTCATGGATTTTCTTCTTACTTCATAAAAACGAGTCATCCCAAATAATATAAGACTTTTATCACAAAAATTGAAACCAACTTGATCATAAGGTCAAAACAATAAGAAGTGATAATGGAACTGAGTTCCAAAATGAAGACATGAGTTCATTTTGTACAACCAAAGGCATTGCTCATCAAATTAGTGCAGCTAGAACTCCTCAACAAAATAGGGTAGCTGAAAGGGGAAATAAAACACTAATTGAAGCAGCAAGAACAATGTTAGCCGATGCTAAACTGCCTATTACCTTTGGTAGTCCTAAATCGAACTCTGATTGTAAAAGAAAGTAACATAAATCCATATGAACTGTTGCTTCATAGAAAACAATTTATTGGATTTTTAAAGTCATTTGGTAGTCCTATCTTAATATTAAACACCAGAGACTATTTGGGAAAGTTTTCATCCAAGTTTGATGAAGGATTCTTTGTAGGTTATTCTTCTTTTTCTAAGGATTTCAGATTGTTTAATCCTAGATTAAACATTAATGATTAATCAACAAATGTTCAATTTAAGGAACATTCATTTCCCAAATCTACAAATAGTACTGACTGGTGGTTTGATATTGACTCATTTACAAAATCGTTTGATCAATTTCACTTGTCTGATGCAGGAAATCTACATTCAGTTGAAACCTCTTCAGTGTAGATAGAAGCGAGGACTTTCCATTGATTCATCCTTCAACTGCTGAGCACATGAATGAAGATGTTCCTCTCCAAGCTGATCCTGTCAAACAACCATCTCAAAATCAAAGTGTTTCAACTGAAGCTAGTCCTAGCTTGTTACTATCACATTCAGAAGATCTATCAATTGAGATCAGAAATCAAAAGCAAGCCACTCCTCCAGTTGAAATAGAAAGAACATCTAATGATAGAAGCAATCAAAGTGTTGTTGATGCTGAAGCTGTCACTAAAACAGAATCTGATTATCTTCATAACTCTTCGACAATACAAGATGAACATGCCTCTCACCATAATGATCTAAATGTCTCTAATCTTGATGTAACCATTGCTGGTGACTCAATTCCATCAACTAGAATACACAAGAATCATCTAGTGGAAAGCATTATTGGTGAACTTAATGAATGGGTGACAAGCAGAAAGTTAAGTATTGCAAACATCTGTTTGTTCTCATGCTTTCTTTGTCAAACAGTACCCAAGAATATCAAAGAGGCTCTTCAAGACAATAGCAGGATTGAAGAAATGCACGAAGAATTGCAACAATTCAAGAAGCAAGAAGTATGGCAATTGGTAGACCTTCCTGAAGGACAATACCCCATTAGCACCAGATGGCTGTACAAAAACAAAATTTATGATAGAGAGATCGTCATCAGAAATAAAGCAAGGCTAGTGGCACAGGGTTACACTCAAGAAGAAGGAATTGATTATGATGAAATGTTTGCACCTGTTGCCAGATTAGAAGAAATAAGAATCTTTCTCGCATATTCAGCATCCATGAAGTTTACTGTTTATCAAATGGATGTGAAGTGTGCATTGTTATACGGAAAGATTGCTATAGAAGTCTATGTGAGTCAATCACCTGGCTTTGAAGATCTAGATTTCCCTCACAGGGTCTACAAGCTTGATGAAGACCATACATTGGTATGAGACTCTATCATCTTTTCATCTTGAAAATAGATATGAAAGAGGAAAGATTAATCAAACTCTCTTCAGAAAGAGAACAGGAAAAGACATGTTGCTAGTCCAGATTTATGTGGATGATATTATATTTGGTTCAACAAATAAGCAACTCTATAAAGACTTCGAAGACCTTATGCATTCAAAATTTCAAATGAATGCAATGGGGGAACTCACTTTCTTTCTAGGGGTGCAAGTCTAACAAACGGAAGATGGAATCTAAATCAATGAATCCAAATGCGTGGAAAAATGTTGAAGAAATTCCACTTTGCTGATTGTCAGTCTATTAGAACACTTGTGGATACTAAAGTGAAGATTGGACCTGATCCAGAAGGCAAATCAGTGGATCAGATTCACTATCAATCTATGATCGGTTCACTTATGCATCTAACAACCAGTAGGCATGACATTATGTTTAGTGTCTGTGTGTGTGCCAGATATAAAGTTATTGTATCCAAGAGGAAATTCAGATATCTTAAGGGCAAACTAGCTCTTGAGTTATTGTATCCAAAGGAAGGATAATTCAATCTCTATGCCTTCACTAATAGTGATTATGGAGGATGCAACTTCAATAGAAAATCGATTTCTAGCAATTGTCAAATTCTTGGTCCCAGACTGGTCTCCTGGTAGTGCAAGAAGCAGACAAACGTATCTGTGTCAATAGCGGAAGCTGAGTATATTGCAGCATCAGCATATTACTTTCAAGTCCACTGGATTCAAAACTAGATGCTTGATTATGGTTTTAACTGCATGCACACATCATTTCACATTGACAACACAACCACTATTTTCATTACTAATAATCCAGTTCAGCACTCAAAAACATAACACATTGATTCAGATATCACTTTTTGAGAGACTGTGCTGAAAAATGATTAATCAAATTGATTCAAGTATTTACTGAAAATCAATTGGCTGATTTATTGCCCAAGGTAGTTGAACCTAGTAGGTTTGAATTCCTAGTTCAATCAATTGGCATGATTAACCTTGATTAAAATAAATCAAAATATTTAAAAATAATTATTAAACATTATCAGAAAATCACAAAAAGAATTTTATTTTGATGAAGAAAAGAATATCAATGGGAAATGATATAACTACAGTTGTTATATCATTCACTGTGCTTAAGTTCAAAATTTAAAACATTGTCATGACTTACCAGATATGTTGGTAGGCTCAACTTAGAAGAGAAGATACAAGCAGTGATGAATTAAAATCTTATTCAATGGTGAAACACTCATCTCAAAGTACTGGTATGTATTGGCTTATCTGAGTGTATGTGTATGTAGTAACCTAAACACACCAGGTAATGATACTTTATGAAACCCTTTCACCTACATTAAGTTTCATCATTGTTTTGCTGAGCAAAGACCAGAAAAACCAACCACATAGTGCAGATGTACTTATCCAAAAGATTCCCAATGAGAAACACATCCAAATTGGATGAATCTACAAAAGCAATACATTCCATGTGAATGAACAAAAGAATCTAACCATGGATCACCTTCTAAAGTGAAGTGAAAACATTCCCAATATGGATCATCATGAAAAGGATCAAAGTAAAAGAATCCCAATGAGGATCAATGAAAATGAGATATCATAACTTAAGTAACCTGGTCAAGAAAGTTGTGAAAAAGTTCTACCATGCAGTATATAAGGATGGTTGATCATTCCATACTTCTGTGTGTAAGGTACATATTGAATACTTAAATCATACAAAACATGATAAATGTCACATGCATTAAAATATCAACCTGATATGAGTTTAAGAGGACAAACATACCTTCAATCAACAAGTTCATAAACATGTCCATTTTATCATAAAGGATTCACATGTGTAATGTAAGATTGATATGATCCCAAGAAAAAAAATTTTATATACTTCTCTTCATTATTAATAACCAAAAGCAATTTATATTCAAAAGGCTTTAAAATTTTTAAAGTTTCTATCTAGATGTGGATATAAACTTTAGGGGGAGTATTTTAAAATTTTTGACTAAGTTTGTATAAACATTTACTATCTTAAATTACTATCTTAAAACTTCAAAACAAATCAAAAAGAAAATGTCTGTGTTGGTGCATAAGTTATACCAAAGTATCTCAGCTTATGCAAATTCTTGGAAGTACAAGAAGTCCAAGATCAGTCAAATAATAGGAAACTTTATCACCTCTGGTATACAAGTCAATCCAAGCAAGAATTGACAACCCCAACAACAGCAACAACTTCATAAGAGAATTCAATCAAAGAAAGTTCTTTATAACAAGAAAAACCAAAACAGAAACATTAATCTTTGATTAAGTTCAAAAGTTAATGCTGGTAAGTGTATTGGATAATGCGGGTGACGGTAACCCATGCATATAACTAATGCGGGTAACTGTTTATGTCAAAGTGAAACTAATGCGGACAAAGAGTTTACTCTACCGCATTGGAGTCCAACAAGTATACATGAAAAGTTTAGTGTCAAAACATATGCGGAACAAAAGTGTTCTGCCACATTTGTTAATGCGAATGATAATTTCACTTCCGCATTTGTTTTTACTTTTCCGCATTTACGGATATGTGTAACTTCAAAACTTTTCATGCACTTTCAAAAGGAATAAACATATGCCTAATCTCTTTGTCACCTAAGATGATGTTTAAATAAATGTGAAAATTTTACTCTACTGCATTTGCTACAGTGAGCAAATGTTGATCAAGTTCGATCAACCACATTTGGTACATTGAGCAAATGTTGAACAAGTTTGATTAACCGCATTTGCTACAGTAAGCAAATGCTGATCAAGTTCGGTCTACCACATTTGCTGCAGTGATCAAATGCTGAACAAGTTTGATCAACCACATTTGCTACAGTGAGTAAAATCCTGAACAAGTTCGACCAACCGTATTTGCTACAGTCCACAAATACTGATGAACTTTGTTCTTCCGCATTTGCAATAGTGCACAAATGTGGACATGCGAAATCTTAAGTATCCAAATTCCGCATTTGCTACAGTACACAAATGCGGATGTCCAAATTCTTAAGTTTTACTCTACCGCATTTGCAACAGTAAGCAAATACGGATGTATAAAACCTTTCCGCATTTGCTACAATGTGAACTAAAATTGACCGCATTTGTTCTAAAACTTATGAAAAACTTGTAAATGTTATTATTTGACTATTTAAAGCATGATTCCAAAGGTCATTTAATACTTTTCAAATTTGAGTCACTTTAAAGTAAGACGAGCGAAAAAAACACACTGTTCATCATCATCAACCATCATCATCTATTAACAATCAAAGATCTTAGCTTCATCTATTTTGTCCTCATCTTCCATTTTACTCTAAAATAGTATCAAACTAAAGGTGAAACATTCAACATTTTGTAACCTAAATGTCAAACACTTTGACTGATAATGAACTTAGAATCCTAGGTTCATGAAGAACACTCAAAATTAGACTTATTCTAAGAAAAGATGAACATTTTCGACTTCATTAAACATGCAAACTGATAAGAATATCAACCAACAAGAAAAATATTCATAACCATGTTCATCATATGAAAAGAAGATGATGAATACAAAAATGTCAAAATCAATTCTTGAAATAAAATCAGATTAAGGGTCAAACAACTTCAAAAAATCATCTCTTCAAACATGATAAACAAAAATAACAATGAATAGCTCTTGAAAAAAATCAAAATTTGAAGTGATTCCTATAGAACAGTACCTTCAGATACTCGTATTTGACCATCAAAAGTCAAACTGATGAAGTATGCATAATGTAAAACATATACTTTCATCAATGTAACTCATATGCCCCTAATGCAGGGTAAATGGCTAATCTTACATGGATCAAGCTCCATAACATTAGTGGTTATTTGGACCCTGATGTGCCTGAGGCAGATGGACTCAGAGATATGATCAGATTAATCTCTACTACAAGGGTAGCTTATGCCATTACAGTTAGACCTATTATCTATGAAAGATATATTAGGTCATTCTGGACTACAGCTGAAGTAACTGATGTGGATGGTGAAAAGACTTTAACAAGAAGAATAACTAATGATCTTTCTCTAACATCACTGAACAAACAGTGAGACAGTGTCTATAGTTTGGTGATGATGCTGACACTCCTATTGAGTTGGAAGATAAAGAAATTACCACCTTCTTTGTTGAAATTGGATATGAAGGAGGTTATGAGGGAAAACAGATTGTAAAAGGACAGGTGGACTTACCATGGAGGTTTCTAATCCACCTATATGAGCATTGCTTGTCCAAAAGAAAAACTGGATGGAATGACATCCCGGTGACCACCTCCTCAGCCGTATGTGCCTTATGAACCCACAGAACATTCAACATGTCAGCATATGTGTTTAATCGCCTAACCTCAAACATACAGGAAGGGAGAAAGTACATGTTCCTGATGCACCCAAGATTTCTACAAAGTCTATTCAATGAAGCATTTCCTGAACCTGTACTAGAAGGACTTACTTTGGACATTCCTCACTATGATGCCAAGTCCTACAAGTATATCAAGAAAAGAAATCCATGAAATTTCTATAGTGGAGCACACTCTCCTCTATTACCATGGATGCTTCAGCAGTTCAATCTTGAAGAGCAAATAGAAGAACAAAAGGCTCTTGTTGCTGAGCCCATTCAAGAGGAAGTACAAACTGCTCAAGATCAACAAGTTGCTGATGAGCATGTTGAGGAAAGAGTTGAAAGTCATAGGTCAGTGTCACCCCAGGTGGATGTTGGGGGTGATCTTCCCACTAGACCTCATTTTCATGACATGGAATCTCCCTTTGTACCATTACCATTACCATCACCCATAGAACACCAACTAATTCACTTCATAGATCACTATCCTATCACTACAATCACAACCAATCAATTCTCCACCAATATCTTCACCTCATCACTCTCCAATATCACCAACTCAACCATCCCCTGCCAATACTGAACCAGCTGAATTTGGAGATTCTACTAGCTCATATCAGAAATCCAAATTATCTTCTGAGGAGGAGGATCACCCTAGCCAATTGCCTATAAAGAAAGTCACTTCTAAGGCTGCTCCTTTAGAAAGCTATGCTGAATCAAGGGTGAATAAACGAGATGAAAAGGATGAGCTTATCTCTGAAATGAAAGATGGAATGATTGTTGAATAGAAGGTCAAGCATCATTCAAGACAGATTGTTAGAACTTGATGAGAAGGAGGTTGAGCTAAAAGAAATGAAAAAAAGATATGAGGCTAAAAAGAAAGATAAAGAAAAGGAGATAGAGAACTTATAAGCTACTCTCCAACAATCAAGTGATGAGATAAGTGGTCATGTGGACACTTTATCCATTCAAACTATTGCCATGGAAGAGCAGGAAGAGCATATTGAAGAACAAGATGAGATTATTATCAACTTGCAGAAACAGAATGAACTTCTGAACAAAACATTAGCTGAACTTGAGATGCTTGTTGAAATCAAAAGGAAGGTTGAATCAAAAGTAAAGAAAACTGATGAGAAAGAAGCTTAGTCTGAGAGTTCTTCAAGGGAGAGTAGTGATGACTCTCCTCCTAGTAAACGTATGAGGTTTTCTGAAATAGAACCAGAACCAAGCAAGACAAAGCAAGATGAGTCTAGCCTGGAAATAGTAGTCTACTCAGAGATAACAACTAGTATGAACACTGAAGATGCTGAATTTAACGATATGATCAATGCTCTAGAGAGGTTCACATTAGAAGAATTCATCATTGATGATGAGTTCTGGGATTTTATAGTTCATCAAAGGACTATTACTGAACCCATAGTGGTTATCCCTTAATCTCCTGTCCCTCTAGAGAATGAATTGAGATTACAAATAGTTCCTGTTGTGTCACTATGTGATGAGCAAAAAGATATGATTAGAAAACTAGGTGAAGAGCAAAGAGAAAAAGAAGAAAAATCTACTAACCATGAACAAGTACAAATAGAGGCTAAAAAAGTGCCTCAAGAAGCTAAAATGCCTAAATCCTCATCTGGTCCTTCAATGCAAACTTATACCAGAAGGAGGAAGTATTTGACTGAAAAGGAGAAGGAAAAAAGGCCTATAGAAGAAGAAAAACCAGCTAAGAAAAGCAAACAGGATGATCCTAGAAGCCTTGCTGCTATAGCAGACTTTTTGGAAGAACATGAGCAAGCAGAAGCTCAATTGAAGAAGAAAGCTATTTTTGTTGACCTTGCAGTAGGGGAGATTGAAGGAGGCTATGTGGCTAATGAGCCAATAGTAGTTGATACTCCTATGCAGGAAGAAAAATCTGTGCAAGAAATGGTTAAAAATTCTCAAACAGATGATCTAATGGTGAAAGCCATGTTTTTTTTTAATAATGGCTATGATCCTCATGAAGTTTTCAGCATGAGTTATGAGGGAATGAAAGTAGAAGAAGAGAAAGTAAACAAACTGCTGGACCCAACATTTGAGACTATGCATGAGAAAACTCTTTCTCCAAAGGCTACTGTGCACAAACCATCATCCATGAAGAAACAAACAACAACTCCTCAACCGTTATATCCTGATCCCTATAATATGTCTTATAGAGAAATGAAGGATTATCTTTCAAGTCAAGGATTCACAAGAAGAAAGCTTGGAAAGATGAAAACAAACTCCCTAAGGGCTACCACTCTCAGGTTGATAAATGAAAAGATTGAAAGTGTCAAGAAGATAAAAGAAGAAATCACCAACAAAAAGCCTAGAACAAGAGTGTCAGCTCAAGACATGTAACTCACCCATCAAGATCAAGACTCTTTGGCACCTGTACTTCATAGATATCTTGAGTGGTTTGCTGAACCTTTCCAATTGAAGCATCAAGAAGGGTTGACCACTGCAAAGATGATTAGAGGTGTGTCTACTCCCAAGGGTAAAACTGATCAGAAAATCATTGCCTTGATGTATGACAGTTATTGGAATATGTTTATGGTGAAAAGGATCTCATGGCTGGTGTAAGGCCCTGTTCCTGGGAAGCCACACAATTGGTTAATCATAGCATAAAATCATTTTAATAACAAAACAACACAACGGAAATAATTAGACATTCATTTAAAACTTGGAAACCATACTGTACTCATACAAATGTCCTTCATTTGTAAATAAAACATAGTACTTTTTCTTAAATTACAATAAAAGATTTAGTAAACAGGAGTGCCATCCGTTGTTCTCCAAGTAGCTCCCTGGTAAGATCCTCAGCATCATCATTTACCCGACAACTATTATGCATAAACGTCATCTTTGCTAAGTGAGTTCTAGTTTAGGTAAATAAGAAAATATAAACTTTATACTTCATACAATGACCACCCATACATCATAATACATAACATTTGCATCTTAATAAGCATGTTCATTATCTTTCATTCTTTCATATCTTTCATTTCATCGTAAATGAGATTGCACAAAGCAAGAGCTCCATGTTGATCGATAACAAATGTCGATCACTGTCGGTACAAATCATCATGGTAGCTAAACCTCGATAGTTGATCCACACTGCAAGACACATAGCCCGCTCATGAATACGGATCAATCAACATACATCAGAATCACGTAAGTGAAGTCTATCATAGTGCTAGCAAGACTTTTCATCATAAAAAGAGTTCGGGGGTAACATTCATTAAGTTTCACGTTTTATTAATATCATCTTCCACTTTAATATATATTATTTAACTTATTAAGTACACAACCTACCAAGTACTAGTCATCATAAAGCATAACCGACCCTCCTCCTGACAGCGGGGGTTCGGGGGCGGCAGCCCCTGACAACGGGGTCCTAGGGTGCAGCAGCCCTTAGTGGGGTCAATGAGGCATCGCCCCTGGCTGGAGCTGTGCTACCAGTTATATAACACATTTCCTTATAGAAAAATCGATCTTCCTGTTAAAACCTCATAAAATCTCGCTCATTTTGTAACACCCGGTTATTTTAAAGTCAAGGAAAGAATGAATAAAGTGAAAGAAAAGAAGGAAAAAAAATAAAACCCAAGTTTAGGGGTAAATAATGTCCAAAAGGACAAAATGTTTGAAAAGTGGGTGTAAAAGGTGGTATGGACGCCCATATGTCACATAAACCACTGATCTTCGGGTTTTAGAGAGAGAGAGTAGCTGGGAGCAGCAAATTCTCGGCTTGGAAGGAAGAACTTGAAAGAATTTGAATTCAAGGTAAAATTTATGTTTTTATGGTGTTCATTAACCGGTTATGTCCTTGGGTTTATGCTTATGTGTGATTATATATGTTCGGGTAAGTTTTTAGTGGGTTTCTAGGTAGTTGAATTCAATTTGCAAACGAGTTTGGAAGAAGCCATACTCAAGAGCTGCAATGGTGAGTACTAGGACCCCTCTTTTACCTGTTCTAACTAATTTTTGGGCTAGAACTGCATGAACGTATGTTTTCATTAACTAGGTTTTGGACCTGCATGTTTGAAAGTGTGTATGATGATTTTATGTTATGATGTGTGATTATGTTCATGTTTGCTGATGTATAATGATGTTTCTAAGATTTAGAATGTATGATGTAAGCTTAGAACATGATGAATGGTGAATTGAAATCTGATGATTGAGGCTCATATGTTAAATTTTAGAATCTGCATAAGTGTTGAAAAGCCAATGCGGGCAAGCAAAGTAAGTCAATGCGGATGAGGTCAATGCGGATGAGCATTGACTAAGTAGGGAAATGCGGATGAGCAAAGTAAGTCAATGCGGATGAGGCCAATGCGGATGAGCATTGACTAAGTATGGAAATACGGATGAGCAAAGTAAGTCAATGCGGATGAGGTCAATGCGGATGAGCATTGACTAAATATGGAAATGCGGATGAAGCAAGTCAATGCGGATGGAGTAAGTCAATGCGGACGAAGTGAGTCAATGCGGATGAACATTGACTGAGTATATGAAATGCGGATGAGTTAGGTAAATGCGGATGACAAATGCGATAGAGTAAGTTAATGCGGATGAAGTAAATAAAATACGGATGAGCAATAAGGTCAATGCGGATGAACACTATGAAAAATTCTGACTTTTTAGAGAAAAAGGGGTAATGCAGGCTTTGACCTAGGAGATTCCCCGGGGGCTATGTTAGTTGACCTCTGAGGTCATAGATGTTATGATGGGCACGTAGTGGTGTGTGATTGATGCATATGCATATTGATGATGTATGATGTTGCATGATTATGCATGTTATGTATGTATGATGTTGCCGTGATGATGTGATGATTGTATGTTATGTTCCTTGTTATGACGTATGTTTATCTTTCCCTGACTTTAAGTGTTATCTTAATGAATAAACTGAAAGTATTATGTAACGTAAAGTTAAAGCTAATGAAAGAGGAACATGATGAATGAATGTATGCATTAATGAACGAATGAATGTAAGAAGGCTTGCAAGCAAATGTATGGAGGTGCACACCCTATGTAGGTGTTAGGTCAACGGTATGAGGGTTAGCTACCCCGAAGGATGCACATTGGGGTCCAATCTTTGTGATTAATCATATGAATAGGATCCTTGCCGCTTTCCCTAGGTACTGGAGTCAGCTTCCTGCACAATGTTCAAGGTCTATGAAAGACCTTAGGCCCAGTTACTCACTTCGTGCAAAATGTTCGGGTATAACATATGGCATTGATCCGGAATGAAAGAGAAAAGATAAATGGTGAATGTACTTGCCGAGGTACTAGTGTCAGCTTCGTGCATAATGTTCGAGGTCTATGAAAGACCTCAGGCCCAGTTACCCACTTCGTTCATAATGTTCGGGGTAATGTACATGTCACTGGAAGTAATGAATGAACGAATGAAAGTTAACGAATGAATGATGAAGATAATAATGATATTATCTATGTGTATGTATGATGTATGATCACGAGCGAATGTAAAGTATAATATGAATTTGAAAGAAAAGTGTGTTTTATTTATAAAACTAGAACTCACTCAGCAACACTGACTTTTATGCATTTTCCAGTTGGCAGGTGAGCATTGCTGAGGATGGCACGGAGCAGCTACTTGGCATGTTGAATGGCATTCCTTTGTTAATCTTTTTGCATTGTAATGCGAATGAATGATGTTTTGAAATGAACGCTTGTATTAACTTGCAAAAGCATTTGTAATGATATGAAAAGTTATTTGTATGTTTCCGCTACAATGTTTTATGAATAATTAAATGTAAAGTATATGTTTTATGTGCGATGATGTACCAGTTGTATGCGTCCCGGGAACGGGGCCTTACAAGTTGGTATCAGAGCCAATGTTTAAGTGAAATGGCTAAATTTTCAAAATAGACCTTAACTTAAACTGAGTATGGGATGGAAAGGGAAGGGATGCAAATCGGAGTAGCTGCGTGCCATCAGTTCATTTTGTATAGTTAACCGGTATTATGTGCGCATGTTATGTGGTTTATGTGTTGTTTGTAGAATTAGACACTGATGTAGTCAGGATAGGTAATGCTTGGGGTATGAAGAGTAAAGTAAGTGGCTAATCACAACTTATCATTGTAATCAGGAAGTTACTATACTAGACATAAACAGAGCTGTTTCCTTGAATGATCGTGTTGGTGTTTGAATCTTTCAGCGTATGTGTCTGAGGATGGCTGGTGGTAGATCATCTAAAGCTTCGCGTGGTGGTGGACGTGGTGCTAAACCACGGGTTACGAGAGGAAGGCCTAGGGTCGAAAAGGTGGTTCATGAAGAACCAGAAACCCATCATCCGGAGGGCGGAGCTGAGAGTGCTAATCTGAGAGCCTAAGTGAAGGAGGCGGTTGTGGAAGAAGTGCATCAAGTCATGCAGACGATCCTACCGTCTGTGGTGACCGAAGTGATAAAGGCAGTTAAAGAGGGGGAGAGAAGGGAAAGGAGTGGATCTACGGGCGAAAGAAGACAGCCCAAGACTAAGACGGTTCCGTCTGATGATGATGAAAAAGAGGAAGATGCAAAGCCTGTGCAGGAGACAATGCGAGGCTGTAACTACGGGGTATTCATGAGATGCAATCCCCCTACTTTTGATGGAAACGACACTGCTTCTGCTACTCACCGGTGGGTGAGGAAAATGGAGGATGTACTTGATATTAGCGAGTGCCGAGAGGACCAGAAAGTTAAGTTCGCTACTCACTCTTTTGTGGACTCAGCTCTATGCTGATTTGACAATATTGTCCAAGCTGAAGGCAACAGGGCCATTGGAAGAATAAGATGGTCCGAACTGAAGAAGTTGGTGATTGAGGAGTTTTGTCCTCACCGGGAAATGGACAAGGTTAAGAGGGAGTTTTTGCAATTTGAGGCGAGAACGATGACACACAAAGAGTACACCACAAAGTTCAATGAAAAGGCATGTCTGGAGCCGGATCAGGTGACACCTCTATCTCGAAAGATCAAGAGGTATATTCAGGGATTGCCGTCAAACATTCGCAGGCACATGATCGCCGCCCGACCAAGCATGTTTAGGTCAGCGATGGATTTAGCAGGGAGATTGTAAGATGAGAGGACTATGGTGGTGGTGGCTGAAGGTAGTCAAAAGGGTGGAGGTGATAAAAACTGGAATGGGAAGTGGTTTGGTCGGGGCGGTGCCTCGACGAGTAACAAGAAGGCTCAAGTGGACGACCGTCGTGTGGTCACATCTAGTGCCGGGTTGAAAAAGTGTGGCAAGTGTGGGAAGGAGCATGGTGGCGAGTGTAGATAGGGGTTGAATGTTTGTTTCAGGTGTGGAAAGCCTGGTCATATGGCTAGAGACTATGGAGGAATGAAGTGCTTCAAGTGCGGGGAAAGTGGTCATATGAGTAGAAATTGTAAGAAGCCTATAGTTGAGGGTTCTAGGGTGAAGAAAACTGGAGGTGAAGGACCAAGGGCGAGCGCCAGAGCATTCACAATGACACAGGAGGAAGCTAGAATAGACCCTGATGTCGTGTCCGGTACGTTTCTGGTGAACCAAACTTTAGCTTCTGTGCTATTTGATTCTGGTGCTAGTAAGAGTTTTATTTGTACTACTTTCTGTGCTAAGTTGCCTGTTAGTAGTAGACGTGTTGATGCGCCCTTCAATGTAGAAACTGCCATAGGTAAGTCTACCAGTATTTCTGAGGTGCTAGAGGGCTGTGATGTGGAGCTAGAAGTTCATAAGTTTCCTGTTAGACCATTCGTGATGACCTTATGTGGTTTTGATTTGGTTCTTGGGATGGATTGGTTAGCAGACTACGAGGCGAACATTGTGTGTCGCAAGAAGATGATTCAGCTATCAGCGCCTGATGGTAGTTCGGTAATTGTATATGGAGATCGGGTCATGATGATCCCGAAGGTAATCTCAATGGTGGTGGCGGGAAGGTGTATGAGGCGTGGATGTATCGCCTATTTGGCTTATGTAAAGGATGTGGATACGCCAACATCACAACTTTCTGATGTACTGGTTGTGTGTGACTTTCCTGACATGATCCTAGAAGAATTACAACGAGTGCCACCTGACAGAGAGATTGAGTTTCAGATTGATCTGATACCGGGTGCTCAACCTGTCGCCAAGGCACTGAATCGGTTGGCCCCGACAATGATGAAAGAGTTGATGGAACAGTTGCAAGAGCTGCTGGATAAAGGATTCATCAAACCGAGTATCTCTTCTTGGGGTGCTCCGGTCCTGTTCATGAAGAAGAAAGACGGTAGTATGAGGATGTGTATTGACTACCGTGAGTTGAACAAGTTGACGGTCAAGAACCGATACCCCTTACCAAGACTCGATGATTTGATTGATCAGCTTCAAGGTGCCAGTTGGTTCTCAAGAATAGACCTTCGATCTGGCTATCATCAACTGAAGGTGAAAAAGTAGGATGTTCCTAAAACAGCTTTTCGCACGCGCTACAGTCACTATGAGTTTCTTGTCATGTCCTTTGGTTTAACCAATGCACTAGCTGTTTTAATGGATCTGATGAACCGTGTGTGTCGGCCTATGTTGGATAAATCAGTGATTGTGTTTATTGATGATATCCTGATTTATTCGAAGAGCGAGATTGAGCATGCCGGCCACATTTGGGAGGTTTTGGAGACGTTGAGGAGGGAGAAGTTGTATGCAAAATTCTCCAAGTGCATGTTCTGGTTGCGCGAAGTTCAGTTCTTGGGTCATGTGGTAAACCCCGACGGTATTATGGTGGACCCAACTAAGGTGGAGGCAGTGATGCAATGGAAATCACCAAAAACGCCATCCAAGATTCGCAGTTTCTTGGGTTTGGCGGGTTACTACAGGAGATTCATTCAAGACTTCTCCAAGATCGCTTCCCCACTATCTAAGTTGACCCGGAAAGATGTGAAGTTTTTATGGGGTTATGCTCAAGTGAAGGCATTCGAGGAATTGAAGACAAGATTGACTCAAGCTCTGGTTCTGTCATTACCCGATGGGAGCGAAGATCTGGTGGTTTATTCTGATGCTTCTTATTCGGGGTTGGGGTGTGTACTAATGCAGAGAGTGAAGGTTATAGCCTACGCATCCCGACAGTTAAAGGTTCATGAGGTCAATTACCCTACTCATGACTTGGAGCTGGCAGCCATGGTCTTTGTGTTAAAGATTTGGAGGCACTATCTATACGGGACGAAGTGCACCATTTTCACTAACCATAAGAGCTTGTAGTACTTCTTTGAGCAGAAGGACCTGAACATGAGACAAAGAAGATGGTTGGAGCTCATAAAAGACTATGATTGCGAGATCCACTACCATCGGGGCAAAGCCAATATGGTGGCGGATGCCCTTAGCCAAAAGGAAGAGGCCCGAGCCAATTCGGGTGAAAGCATACCAACTGATCATGACCTATGATGTAATGAAGCAAGTCAAAGAGTTTCAAGATGAGGCACTAAAGAAGATCATCTTAATTCTGAAAGGATAAGAGGTCTGGTTAGGGAATTGGGTGAAAACACACTTGATGTTAAAACCCGATTCGGACGTGTGTGGATTCCTCAATTTGGGGATCTACGGGTGAAGATTTTAGATGAAGCTCACAAGGCTCGATACCCCATTCATCTAGGTTCCACGAAAATGTATCAAGATATGAAGAAAGATTATTGGTGGCTGGATATGAAGCGCGATGTGGTGGAGTATATGAGTAAATGCCTTACTTGCTTACTAGTGAAGGCCGAGCATCAAAAGCCGTATGGGAAAATCCAACCTTTGGATAGACTAGAATGGAAGTGGGATCACATCACCATGGATTTCATTACGAAGCTACCATGAACTCCAAAAGGGTACGATGCCATATGGGTGATTGTGGTCCGTTTGACGAAGAGTGCTCACTTCATACCGATCCGCTAGACATATTCATCTGAGAGGTTGGCCACCCTGTTCATCAAGGAGATTGTAACTCGTCATGGTGTGCCGGTGCCCATTGTGTCCAATCGTGACACCCGGTTTACATCTAAATTCTTGAAGAAATTCCAAGATGCCATGGGAACGAGGTTACATATTTTCACGACTTATCCTTCTCAAACTGATGGTCAGTCAGAAAGGACCATTCAGACCTTGGAGGACATGCTTCGGGCATGTGTTATTGATTTTGGGGGAAGTTGGGATGGCTACTTACCATTAGCTGAATTCTCATACAACAACAGCTATCATGCCAGCATTGGTATGCCACCATTATGAGATTCTATACGGTAGGAGATACAGAACACTCGTTTTTTGGCATAATATTGATCAGAATGAATTGGGGAGCGTTGAGGTAATCGAGGCTACGACCGAAAATCTTGAGAAAATCAAAGCCTTCATGAAGGCAGCCAACGATAGACAGAAGTCGTATGCCGATAAACAACCCAGACCGATTGAGTTCCAGGTGGGTAACCAGGTTATGTTGAAGGTCTCACCATGGAAGGGTATCATTTGTTTCCGGAAGCGGGGCAAGTTGAGCCCGAGATACATAGGCCCTTTCCGAATCGTTACTCGAGTAAGAGAGGTGGCCTATAGACTGGAATTACCAGAAGAGTTAAGTGGAATTCACCCCACATTCTATGTATCTCATCTGAGAAAGTGCTTAGCTGATGAAGACGTGATTTTTCCACTGGAGGATATCAAAGTAGATGAACGACTCAATTATGTGGAGCGACCAGTGGCAATCATTGATCGAAAAGAGAAAAGGCTGAGAAATAAAGTGGTTCCTCTTATGCATGTATAGTGGAAGCACAGGAAGGGATCTAAGTCTACATGGGAGACTGAAGAAGAGATGAGACGGCATTACCCACTATTCTTTAAGGAATAACAGGTTTCAGGGATGAAACCTATTTAAGGGGGTTGGGCTTGTAACACCTAGTTATTTTAAAGTTAAGGAAAGAATGAATAAAGTGAAAGAAAAGAAGGAAAAGAAATAAAACCCAAGTCTAGGGGTAAAAAGTGTCCAAAAGGACAAAATGTTTGAAAAGTGGGTGTAAAAGGTGGTATGGCCGCCCATATGTCACATACACCACTAATCTTCGGGTTTTAGAGAGAGAGAGAGAGAGTAGCTGAGAGCAACAAATTTTCGGCTTTGAAGGAAGAACTTTAAAGAATTCGAATTCAAGGTAAGAATTCATGTTTTTATGGTGTTCATTAACAGGTTATGTCCTCGGGTTTATGCTTATGTGTGATTATATGTGTTCGGGTATGTATTTAGTGGGTTTCTAGGCGGTTGAATTCAATTTGCAAACGAGTTTGGAAGAAGCTTGTTAGACCAAAAGAACCAATGAGCCATATCAGAAAAACCTTTAAGTCCCATAGACATCATAACAACTAAAGAAGTCTACATCAGCTGAAGGCAAAGTCTGAAGACAAAGTCTGAAGACAAATTCCGAAGACAAATTCCGAAGACAAAGTCTAAAGACAAAGTCTGAAGACAAAGTCTGAAGACAAAGTCTGAAGACAAAGTCTCAAGACAGTCTGAAGACATCAGCTGAAGACAAAGTCTGAAGACAAAGTCTGAAGACATCAGCTGAAGACAAAGTCTGAAGATATCAGCTGAAGACAAAGTCTGAAGACATCAGTTGAAGACAAAATCTGAAGACAGTTTTCAGAAGTTGTTATAATAGCTGAAGAAGTTCTCTTCAGTAGTTGTGATTGTTTATTTTCAGTAGTTGTCTTTACTTCTTTCAGTAGTTTATAATCAGTAGTTTAGTAAAATGTAAAACATCTGAAGTTCTTACACTTCAGTTGTTGTAGTTTAGTAGTTATAGAATTAGCTAGTACTTGGCGTTTATTGTAAGATGTCCTCAGCTGTTGTGGACATCTTCAGTAGTTTTCTATTTGTTTCAGTTGTATGAATAATTTGTTAGATGTCACTATCAGGTGACATCTGCTTACGTCACATTCCTTTATAAAAGAAATGTTGACCTAATTTGTAAACTGCCGAAGCTTACGAGTGAATGAATATATTATCTTTTGCAGAAAACTCTCTCTCTATAACCGTCACTG
>BJCM01210765.1:0-10586 GCA_018326385.1 Flaveria bidentis
AGTATAGCCGGCTGTAGGATGTAGTATAAGTATCTCAAGTTCTTGTATCTTTCCATTATGCTTTGTAACACTTGTAATAGAACATAGAGAAAGCAATATACTACATTCTTGAAAACCATACACTTGTGTTCTTTGTGTTCTGTCTCTTGCATTACTTGTGTTCTTAGTGTCTCAACTTGGTTAATCCAGTTTACTGTTTGATTAAAGTTTAGTTAATATCCTCTGTGTTGTTGTGTAGGATCGTTAATCCAGTTTACTGTTTGTAACTTACACCCTTCAACGATCCTGCAGAACCCCATGCATAAATTTTGGTTCAATATCATCCACATCATTGGAAAAGCCCAAGACCAACAAGGCTTGGGTTTCCAATCAAAACTAACTTTTTCACCTTATTTGCAAGGACATCCATATGACAAGAACAATAATGTTTGGATTGTAGACAGTGGATGCTCCAGGCACATCATAGGGAACAAATCTCTCTTTCAACAATTTCAGTATTTTTATGGAGGTCCTGTTCAATTTGGAGGTGAGGCTAGAGGATACATTTCTGGCAGAGGAAGTGTATCCAACGGCATGTTAAACTTGACAAAGTACACTTTGTCAAACAATTTGATCACAACATATTAAGTGTTTCTCAATTCTGTGATCAAAAGCATCAAATGCTTTTCACAGAACATGAATGCGTTATCCGCAGACCAAGGATGAAAATTCCTTAGGAATTGGTGCTTCTTAGATCTCCTTGAAAGGGGGATATGTATAAGCTAGATATGAACAATGCTTCCCCACTATGTGAAGTATCATACTTTCTTTCCAAAGCTGACGGTGATGAGTCAACACAATGACATAAACGTATGTGTCATGTAAATTTTAAAACCATGAACAAATTAATTAAAAATAACTTGGTACATGGTTTGCCTAAAAATGAATTTTTCTGCAATGATAACTGTGTTGCATGCCTGAAAGGGACGCAACACAAAGCATCTCATAAACTTTGGCTCTGATACCAACTTGTAAGGCCCCGTTCCTGGGGCGCTCACAGCTGGTCAATCATCGCACATAAAACATATATTTACATTAACTTTAATAAAACATTGTAGTAGAAACATTTAAACAACCATTTCATTTCATTATAATTGCTTTTGCAAAATAATACATCGTTGAGTGATTGCAAAATAACTTGTCACATTACATCATAAAAACATTATACAAAATGGATGCCATCCAAAATCAGCCAAGTAGCCACCCTATGCCATCCTCTGCAACCATTACCTGCCAACTAAAAACACATAAAAGTAAGCATTACTGAGTGAGTTCTAGTTTTAAAATAAAATATACTTTACTTCCTTTCAAAACCATTCTTTACATTCTTAACTTTTCATTCTTTCATCATTCATCAATATCATTCACTTTCATTCATAATCTTTCTTACATATCTTTCGTACGTTCATTACTTCCGATGACATGTACAGTATCACGAACATTGTGCACGAAGCTGGTTACTGGGCCTGAAGTCTATCAAAGACCTTGAACATTGTGCACGAAGCTGACTCCAGTACCTAGGGCAAGTACACTCATCACTATCTTTTCTCTTTCATTCCGGACCAATGCCCTATGCTATACCCTGAACATTGTGCACGAAGCTGGTTATTGGGCCTGAGGTCTATCAAAGACCTCGAACATTATGCACGAACCTGACTCTAGTACATGGGGCAAGCATTAAGGATCCCATACGTATGGTCAATCACAAGGATTAGACCCCAGTGTGCATCCTTCCGGGGTAGTTAACCCGCACACACTTGAGCTAACACCCTTCATTTGGTGTGAACCTCCTTTCAGTGCTTGCAAGACTTTCTTACTTTCATTCATTAATGCATGCTTTCTTTTATTATGTTCCTCTTTTCATTATCTTTCATTTTACGTTATATAATACTTCTCATTTCATTCATAAACATTCAACGCCATGGAAAATAACGAACGTAATAAAGAACATAAACATAAACATACAAGATATCACCATACAAGGCACCATCATAAATGACATAACAATCATGATACATGCCATATCATATCTCATACATCATCAAAAGTCAACTTACTTCACCCCTAGAATCATCCTAAGTCAAAGCCTACACTTAACATTTTCCCCAAATATTCAGAAAATATTCTAAGTCTTAGGCGCATGAGCAGTATGCAGGCGCGTGGCTTTTCAGGCGCATGGGGAACACTTAGGCACATGGGAAACTTCCAGGCGCATGGGCACTATTGGGGCGCATGGCCAACACTTAGGCGTCTGGGCAACAATTCTAGGCGCATAGGCACTTACAGGCACATGAGTGTCTGGGCGCATGGGCTTTCTGGGTGTGTGGACACTTAGTCAATTTCAGCCTAATTCTGGGCGCATGGACACTATTTGGGCGCATGAACTTTGGGCGCATGGGGACACTTAGACAGTTTATACCGTTGGGCGCATGGGCCACTATTTAGGCGCATGGGTAGTCTATTCACACTTAAACAACTTAATTCAGTCACCAATCATTATTTAACATGTTCTAAGTTTAAATCTTACATTCTAAGCCATAGAAACACATTCATAGCACAATCATAACAATAATAACACCCAAATTAAACCCCACCCGCAAAACACATACACATTTACACACGGATGAAAACCCCTTTTTTATCAAAATGTTCATACATGTATTCCAGCCCCAAAATTAGTTAAAACAAGTAAAAATGGGGTTCTAGAACTCACCTTAGCAGCTCTTGGGTATGACTTCTTCAAAACCTGTTTGCAAATTGAGTTCTACCACCTAGAAACCCACCAAACACACAACCGAACACATAAACATGCGTACCCGAGGCAAAGGCCGGTTAAGAACACCACAAAACCATGAATTCTTACCTTTAATTTGGATTTCTTATTCTTGTCCTTCAAGACCCGAAAGTTTCAGCTTTTCTTCTTCTTTCTCTCTTTAAAATCCAATTGAAAAAAGTGGAGTGCAAGACCAAATGGGCGGCCATACCACCTTTATTCACCAACTTTTCAAAGTTTGTCCTTTTGGACACATTTTACCCCTCAACTTGGGTTAAATGGTTTTTCTTTCTTTTTCTTCACTTTAATTCCTTCTTTTGAGCCTTTAAAATAATCGGGAGTTACAAACCACATGGAAATCATAACTTGGAATGGGGTTAGGGTTTTGAGGTCTAGTATTTGTGAACAAGAGTTGACCGTATCTGAATAGCTCATCAAGGAGCATCTCGAGCTCCATGATGATGGTTCTCCAACGGAGTTCCCCAATACTGATATTGATGAAACCTATACCCTAATGGGATATGGCGGTAATGTTGGCTGATCCATGGTTTACAAGTTTAACTTCTCATACCAGTGGAAGTTCTTACTACAAATTGTCTTGCACTACCTTTCTAACAAGTCAGGGGGTGGGATCAAATCCCATATGAACTAGGTTGTCTAGTTCATGGGTTGGTAAAAGGCCTACGCTTTAACTACTCCAAATTTGTACTAACCAATTTGATGGGCAACCTTCAAAGGGAGACATTCTACATGTATTCCAGGTTCATCCAGCACTTAATCAACTGTGAATTGGACTAGAGCAAGCTTGTCTACGCAGCTGCTCTTCCAGTCCCTCACATGAGGTCGGCCATCTTCAAGATTCTAAAGAGGATGTCCACCAACCTCACCGGAAGAGACACTCAACTTCTGCTAGGTATGATTGAGCGCATAGCTCCTGGTGACATCCCTGTTAACCCCATAGGTGATGAACCCACACGAGCAACCACCCTCACATTGTCAGTTCTACCTTCTCACCCCATCAAATACACATATCAGAGACGCCCCAAACGAACCCTTGATCAGTCTACTCTGATTAATCAAGCCCCTCCTATTCTACCTAAAAAGACTAGAGTGGAAACATGGGCTCCCACTCAGTCTGAGGTCTCACCATCCTTCACAATTGACCTTAATATGGGATTTGAGTTTTCTCAGTCTTAATCCCCTGAGCCTGAAACCAAAGCTAATAGCCATCCGGGTGAGTTTCTATACTCCTTTGAGAAGACAAAAAGGGATAGCCCCACCAAAGGCTCAATGCCCATAGACATTGGTCAAAGTCCCGGGTCATTAGTATAACTTCCATATCATTTACAGACCTATTGATAAGAACTGGAGAGGAGATTATGTCTCCTCATGGCAATGAAGTTGATCCACAACACCTTTTTAGGGATCAACAGAGCCTAGATGGACCTTTTATCTTTAGCCCCCATTAGCAAAAAACTACTGAGGTTAGTCCCACTTATGTGGGGGGACTCATTTAGATTCAGCTGCTACTACTAAGAAACCTACTGAGGTGAGTCCCACTTTTATGGAGGGGACTCATGTAGATTCAGCTGCTACTACTAAAGGAGCCTCGTTAGATTCTTAGGGCAGTGGTAATTTCTAAGTCTTAATCTATAGCAGCTGCACCCTTTGACGCCTCTGAAAGAGACATCATTTGGCATAGGAGACCAAGATGCCAAGAAACCATATCTGGTGGTGAGGATGAACATACTAGGTATGTTACCTCATATCCTCGTGAATCTTCAAAAGAAGATAAGGTAAGTATGCAACTCACCATTAAAGACCTACTTTCTAAAGTCTCAAACATTGAATCTAAGGTGAAGACTTTAGAGGATAGGTCTGCCACTCAGCAACTTAAGATTGACAATCTCAAGGCTCAACTAGCTGAGAAACAGATTGAGAGATCTGTTAGGCATGTACCAATTTAGGTATCACTTACCTTTTCCTCTAGCTCATCTAACTCTCAAGATGATGCTACCAAAAGGGGGAGAGTGTTCAGAGGCAAACACATGTGAAACTACAGAGTCAAGCTTTAACATCCCTAGCTTGAAGATACCTTGCTCATCTAGCAATAGTTTTTCCTGAGCCTCCTCCAATTGTTCTTCAAATGGATCAAAGGATGCTCCAAGATCTAAACAAGTTCTTCTCCAAGTTCCTACTTGGATCTTCCATTGAACAGTCAAGCGATGATGTTGTTATGGCCGACTTTGGAGCTGAAGAGCTTAAGAGGATGAATGCACCTTCTACTGTTGTCAATGAAGTTGGTCAACCTAAGGTCTACATGGAACCTAAGATTGATTTCGAATAGTAAATAGAAACTGATGGCCCAACAACTAAAACAGTTAGGACAGAGAGTTCATTGCCATAGACTTCTGAAGCAGAAGTCAATGCCTCGAAAGAAAATTTTCAATCTTTTGAAGCTGAGATGGAAGCTGCGGAATGACTATTTTCCTTATTTGAGGATCTGGTTATCACAAATGCAATCTTAGAACTTGCATCTAAGATAAATAATGAGGATTTTCTGAACCAACCTCTCACTCAAACAACCTCACTACAACAAGCTCGAACCACCATCTCTAACCTGAAACTTCCATCCAAGAACCCCATAGTCTAACACTTCTGAAAATGTAAAAGGCAAAAGGAAGATGACTGTGGAAGAGCTTTAAGAAGAAGAAAGGTTAGAAAAGCTCAGAAGGGTGGAAATCATTGACAGGCTTGTCAAGCTTAGAGTTGTCAGTAAAGAAGTGCTTCTGCTACCATTAGAGGAGCTAATCGAGTTTGAGAAGGCAATCCTGCTGCAAATTGAACAAAAAGAAGTAGCAGCAAGGATGGCCCTAGTAGAAGAGAGTGAGAAGAAGGAAAAGGAGGCTTATTTGCAGCAAAGGAGGGAAGAGATTAATTTCCTGATCTCTAGGGGTTTCTCTCCAGAAGACTTGTCTCCATATAACAATGATATGATCTTATGGTTCTTTAACAAAAAGAAAGATCAAATGGAGAAGGATAGGAAGAAAGCAACAAAGGAGAAACTAAGGGAGAAGAAGAAGAAGGAAGAAGAAGCAGGACTTGCTGTTGTCAAGAAGATAAGGTGATAAGGCCTGGATGAAGGACTCTCTCCGGGCTCATGGCTTCTCTAGAGGTAGGTGGGTCCTATTTCCGAAAAGACCTTGTAGTGACATGTTAGTGACATCAAGGCTGACATTTGCTCTGGGAAAAGAAAGGAGATGTATAAAAGGGGACAAGGGATGATCTTCAAGCCAACACCTCAACCTCAACCACAACCCGAACCAACCCCTTTCCTATTTCCCATAAAAATGAACCTAACACTGAACCTTACACCCCTGAACCTACACCAATACCATCGTCCATTCCCGCACCATCACTACAACCACCTCAACTACCCATCTTCAAGCCTAAAACACTTTACAGAACCCAAACACCACTGCCTACCCAACAACCACTAAAACCATCCCCTCAACCTTCCAAACATCTATCCTTAGAGGAGTTTCAAGAGATCAAGATGAAGCTCACCAAATGTAAAACCTTAAGCAACATATCTTGTGAGTAGGATTCTGTAAAATTGACTTATGTTGATGGCTCCTCATGTTCCCTCATAAGAGATCAATTCCTTGATCTGCCTAGAGAAACATTAGACCAAGCTGTAAGCTCCTTGGCCTCAACTCTGACTCCCTAAATGATGAAGGGAAGAAGCTGAGAAGAAGGTTGGTGACTCTACTAGATACCAAGAAAGGGGATAGAGTGCCAATTAATCCCCTTTGTGCCAAGAAAGAAGCTCATCCAGTGGAAGTTCGAAGACTATTCTCACAACTTTGTTGTTAAGAGAGAGAATGGAGGAATAAATAGGCTAAATGCCTCATCTCTGCTACACTTAAGCAGTTTTGATATTGTTGAGCTAGCAGAGAAGCCATTCTCTAACCCTTCCAACTCCAAGATAGCTGCTCATATCGGGAATCATTTAAGCAGCCTTCATCTTGCCAAGCAAACTACAAGGACCAAGATTGAAAATAAGCTAAAACTGATAGATGAGGAGAGGAAAGGATCAGCAACCAAAGGCAAAGCCTTTCTTTAAATAGTTGAAGATCCCAACCTTGAATCAATAGTTAGATGAGAGTATGACTATAACTCTTGTCAACTAACTCTCTTCAGGGGGAGCAACAAAGGGTTCATGTCATTCAGAGTGACAGACTGGATCTCCTATCCACTAATGACTTGTACAAACTTTTCAGCACAACTTCAAGGAAAAAAAGAAACAAATAAACATCTTTTGTCCCTAGTGCTGAAGGTTTTGAGAAGCAGTAAAAAGTGAGGTTTTGGTAGCAGGAAAAAGTGAGGTTTTGCCTAGGGGGAGTTTAATGGATCTAGAAAGGCTGGTGTAACCAAAACCAAACACTTAGAGAATTTTTGGTGCTGCTAATAAAGAACTTTCGAAGCTAAGTGTGGAACTTTCGAAGACAAATGGATTTCTTCCAAAGACAAGTTCAAGAACAACTTCCGAAGGAAACCTCCAACTTCCGAAGACAAAGTCTTCTCTTCTGAAGTTCAAGACTTAGAAGATTTCAAGACAATGACTTCAGAAGTAGAAGTCCTCAAGCCTCAAAAGAAGTAAGTCTTTTCCGAAGTATAATTGGCCTTGGAAGAACTTGTTCTTCCGAAGCCAATTAACCTTCAGAAGACAATGCTATGAACCAGTAGACATAAGTATGGTCCTTCTGACACTCCACTGCAGACCTCTGATATACTGCATGATGCTTTCTCAAAAGGCCATGTAGTTGACCATAATTTATTCTACTGTTCACCTTTATCAGTTAGTATAGTTACTAACTGTACTTGGTGATAAAAGGTATGTCATGGACTTTTCATGACTACCTAATCTTAGATAAGACATTATCCAAGATATCGTAACTTTAGCTTTTTAGTATTTGCTTTAGTTATAGGTTTCCAGCTGGTATCAAAGTATATCCGGTTGTGTATATACAGGTTCTCATTGTAACTCTTCTAACATGCTTGTAAGAGTCTTGTAATACTTTGAGTTGAGAAGTAATATATACAAGTACCGTGAAAATTGTTTCTGTTAGGACCGTGTATGGGACGGAGTACTAACTGATTTACGTGTATACCAACTCAAATAGTGTGGAATCCTAGTTGATTGGCGATCCAATCAGCGAGAATGCACATAGAATCGATCTTAGGTTGAATCTAAACGTTAAGAACGATTACAAACCGATTTAGTGAGATCTATGAACTTGGAACAGGTTCTATGAAGTCTCTAGACGGCTAGGGTACGATTTAGTACGTAGGGATTCGAATTGTTATGTTTTTCCACGAATTAAGTGGTATTTATAGGTTATGGTTTCTCATTCCTGCGATTGAACCATTAGCATGGTTCAGTCGTGCGACTGAGTCATGCGGTTGATCCATCCGCACGACTAAGTGTTCAGTCGTGCGACTGAGTCAATCTCATGTCACAAACATGTGACTGATCCAGTCTCCTGGTTTAGTCGTGCGACTGGTTCATTAGCATGAAGTTATTCATGCGTATGGTCCATTAGCATGGGCCATTCGCATAAGAACTTCACATGACTAAATTTAAACATATTTCTCAACCATTCTTGACTAAGAACTTTGTAAACAACGACAAACCTAGATAGTTAGTTCAATCATACGTTATCAAATATTATGCAATGAAATATTCAACATTTTAAGCATAACCATAAAATATATTTCATTCAGTTCCATTCTATTACATATATGAAAGACATTTTACATTTGAGCTCCTAAACTAGGTATATATGTATCTACAAACTCCCCCTTGGACCTAGTTTACTCTATTGTCTAACATTCTTCATTAGTTCTTCAAACTTCTTGTACCTCTCCTCTCTTGTAGCTCCAGCGTGTATCTCAAATGCGAAACAGAGCCTTCTGACATTTTGAAACTGGAGGGCTTGTACAGTGTCTTGCGCGTCATAGAACAGTGGCCACTTGTATAAGGTGTAAACATCATTAGCCAACAAGTTAGTGAGCCACATTGGGTCAAACACCCTGATTGTTTCCATATTTCCATCTCTGTTCAACACTATGACCGCCTCACATGTTCTCCAATCGTAGTACCACCATTTAAAGTGTGGAGTGAAGTCCTAGGCATTTCCCTTAGAGGGATTCTCGACATTATGCGCAGAGGAATCCACTTCAGCACAATCTTTGGCTTTCTAGTAATGGCATCAACTTCAGATCTTCTGATATACCTCGTTGGTTGTTGAGATTTGAAGTTAATCCACCTGGTGTGGTACTCTCTCTTCAAAGCTGCTTCAAACCAGCCTGACATCTTTCGAGGGTCAGCATATAACAGCTTCAACTTGGCCAGCT
This sequence comes from Flaveria bidentis, assembly GCA_018326385.1. Classification (NCBI taxonomy): domain Eukaryota; kingdom Viridiplantae; phylum Streptophyta; class Magnoliopsida; order Asterales; family Asteraceae; genus Flaveria; species Flaveria bidentis. The sequence goes on from BJCM01210765.1 coordinate 9,233, forward strand.
GGTTAAGCTCAAAACCTGGTAGAGTCTTCAGATCGTGTGGGAATCTAAAGTACTCGATCTTTGTAGAGCTTGGTGTAGATACTAGGCTTTGGAGCACTGCGTTGGGCTCTGATATCTGCAAAACATGCCGCCCATTCAGCCTTTTTGATGTTGACATCGACGTCCGAGGATTGGGCTTGATCCTTATTCTTCTCCGACTCCTGCTCCATCTTATCCAGTGTTTTAAATGTATCACTGACAAGAGTGTCACCCAGATTGGTGACCATATTTCCCTCGTTGTCACCATACTTTGGATAATGCTGTGCCATGACATCTTCAATCTCTATCTCGTCTACGTCATTAACCTCATCGTCACTATCCATGTTAACTGTAGGAGCATCCTTCACGATCTTATTTGGATTCAGTCGGAATATTTCAGCCAGTTGCTCATCAGTAAGGTCGTGAATTATTTCTCCTTTTTCAGGATTGTAACTCACAGACCTCCTGACTATCCCTTGCAGATCAAGTATCATTGTGAGTTGAGTCTTGATCTGCTGAAGGGGAGCAACATCATATTCATCTCGTTGATAGTTTGAATCTACTTGATTTAAAACATGTAACACATCATTCATTAGTAGATAATCAAGATAGTTAAATAATCAAATATATACACAACCATTCATTACATAAGTTTTAATACATGATTCAATTACATGAATGTTCAAAATACATAAATATCTAAACATTACTCTGATCTTGATTCATATGCTCTTCTACAGTCGGGGCTGATGTTGAGGTACCCTGGTCTTGATTTTTCTTGGTCCGCCTCTCTCTTGCTTGTGTGTCACCCGATGCAGTTGCCTCCCCTCCTTCTTCATCATCATCTCCATCTCATGTACTCTTATCATCTCCTCCCTCTGCCTCATTTTCTTCATCATCCTCTTCATCATCATCATCACCATCTCCCTCTCGTATCTTCAGTGGCTCATCCTTTGTGCCTTTGAGTTTGAGCATGATGGTCCTGTTAGATGTCTCCAACTCTTCAATCTTCTTTGCTGATTCGGCTCCATGCTCATTGAGTTGGGCGATCTCCTAAGCCTGCTAAGAGATCTACTGTGATTGGATAGCAGTTAGCTCTATTAGCTGTCGTAACTGAGCAGTCTTCTCGTCATCGGCAAATAACAACTTCAGCACCATACGATTCAGTACTGACAACTGTTCCTCTACTCCACTGAAGGGTAGAGTAGAACCAGTAGTGAATGTGGTGTGGGATGAGGGACCGGCTTGGTGGCTAGTGGTGGTGGGGGTGGTGGCAGTGGTGAATATGGGTGGTGGTATATGTGTGGGTGGTGATGGGTAAGCTGTAGTGGTGGTG
>BJCM01210766.1:0-14289 GCA_018326385.1 Flaveria bidentis
GATATTAGTTAGGCTCGTTATATTAATGACAAAAATGTAATTAATGGTATTTGTAACTTGAAAATGGTTTTATTTATAATAATAATTTATATAAAATGGTGTATTTCATGGTGATGATAGTAATATGTGTAAAGGTTTAAATGACAGTAATACAATGACAAAGGCATAAGCGTATCCACATAGGTAGTTCATAAGGATGAGGAATAACCGATTAATAAAAAGATAACGGAACATGTCAATAGACGGACCTTTTGGTGACAGATGTCACACTTAAAGATCAGATCTAATCCCTATATAGACGTAGGCAACTCCAGGAGCTTTTAGTGTTTAGAGGGATTCCAAAATCAGGGATCCAGAGTTGGTAACAATTCTACTCCCAGAATTCTATGCAAAATGTGGGTATGGATCCAAATACGGCTAAGGAGCTCTAAAAACTCTAGGATATGATAGCGAACATACATGGAGTTATCTATCTGATCCCTGAAGTTCCTGTGGAAAGTCACAGGATGTCCAAGTTTACTTGGCATATCTATGACCTAAAGATCCAGAAGAAATTCCAAACTCTCAATGTGATACTATACGATGGAACAACTGATCCTGAGGAGCACATAGCCCAGTACAGAGAAAGAATGGAGATCAATCCAATTCCATTGAACCTCAAAGAAGCATGCCTATGCAAAGGCTTCGGATCCACTTTAATAGGACCAACCATGAAATGGCTTCTCAACATCCATCCTAATACGATTACGTCATTTTCATACTTAATGAACTTGTTTAATAACTAGTTTTCTTGTAGTAGATCTTTTGAAAAAATGATAGGTCACTTATATAGAGTGTTTAAGAAGCCCAATGAGTCCCTTTGAGATTTCACTACCAAAATCGGTCATGAAGCCCAAGAAATCCAAAATCTTGATATGGCCGCAACCGTGGAAGCATGCAACTTGGCAATAAGAGGAAGCCTATTCTTTGATGATTTGGTCATGATTCCTTGCAAAACTCTTGATGAAGTGTTGAACTAGGCCATGAGGTTCATCCGATTGGAGGATGATAAAAATAATCAAAAAATCCTAGAGATCCCAAAGTATGAATCCTCTAGTAGGAAATCAGATTTCCCACATAAGTCATACCGATCAAAGCCCTACTCCAAGGATGATAAACCAGGATAAATGTTGTATAGGAAGAGGACGATGATGAAGACTATCCTAAAATCTCTTAATATTGTTTCTCTATTGATACAACAGGTCTGATGTTTCCCATGCAGGATCTTGGAGAGAAAGCCAGGTGGCCAAAGAAGAAGAAAAATTCAGGATCCTGGAAGGATAAATCAAGGTGGTGTGCATACCACGAGGATTTTGGTCATCTCACCAATGATTGCATCGCTCTCAGAAAATAGATTAGCTATCTCCTCAGCAAAGGTTATCTGAAAGAATTGTTGCCTATAAAGAAGTGAAAGAGTCATAATCCCGAGAGAACTGTAAAAAGGGCTCCGTCGCCTCCACCTAACGCCAAGATCATACTTTTATTTCCGGAGGATCAAACATATGTGATGCCTCATTCTCAGTAGCCAAGAAGCATGTAAAAGAAATGAAGCTGGAGAAGGGGGAGAGGCCAATCACAACCTCTACCATAACTGATCAAAAAGTCATTGCTTTCGAAGATAAGGATACATGCAATATCTAGGATCCTCATCATGATAGTCTAGTTATAACTTTTGTATTTCTTATTTCATTGTTCGCAGGATCCTAGTGGATGGGGGAGTTTAGTAGATATAATCCAACTGGACGCCCTTAAGAAGATGGACATCCTAGAATCAAAAATCGTTCCAAGACCCTCAGTGCTTATCGGTTTCAGTGGAGAAACCAAAAACACTCTGGGAGACATCAAGCTACCGGTCTATATCGAGGGGGTAAACTCACTCCAAAATTTTTGTGTTATTGATACATTGTCTTGTTGTAATGTGATTCTTGGCAGGCCTTGGATTCATGACATGAAATTCATGCCATCGACCGATCATCAATGTGTGAAGCTACCTAGCCTGTGGGGAGTCATAAATATTGAAAGCGATCAACACGATGCTAAGGAATGCTACATGTCTTCAATGAAACCATGGAGGTGTACATCGATGATATGGTAGTGAAGTCGAAGAAAGCTGTGGATCATCTTTAGGATCTCGAAGCCGCATTCAATATCCTGGATCAATACAACATGAAGCTAAATCCTACGGAATGCCACTTTGGAGTCGGAGCAAATCAAAGGTATTATCAACTTGAAATCCCCAAAGGAAACTAAGGATATCCAGAGATTCATAGGAAGGATAGCTGCACTGAACAAGTTACTTTTTACATCCTCAGATAAATACAAGGATTTTTATGATATTCTCAAGAAAAATCAAAAATTTGAGTGGGCTGAAAAATACAATAAAGCTTTGGAGGAACTAAAAAAATATCTATCATCAGCACCACTCCTGATGAAACCTAAACCCGGAGAGCCATTATCCCTATACTTAGCAGTATCCCAAAGTGCGGTAAGTGCTATTCTAGTCAAACATCATGAGGGACAACACCACCCTATATATGATGTAAATGAAACTCTTCTTGATGCTGAAACTAGGTATTCCTATCTCGAAAAGCTTATTCTAACATTAGTCATGGCATCCATGAAATGAAGACATTATTTTGAAATACATATTATTCATATTAAAACTAATTATCACATTAAGAATGTGTTAAGAAAGCCAGAGATGTCATGACGGATGGCCAAACGGGTAGTGAAGATGAGTGCTTACGACATCACCTACGAGTCAAGAATAACAATAAAATCTCAGGCCCTGGCTAACTTTGTGGCGGATTTCAGCGAGGATCTTCAGAAGGATGCAAACTTAAAAGCTCAACAAATACATGAACCTAAATGCAAGTGGACTTTGTTCACTAATGGATCTAATGTTCGGGGGACAGGACTAGGTATCCTGCTAAAATTGTCACAGGGGGACATAATACCCCAATCTATTTTGTGTGCATTCCAAGCCACCAACAACGAAGCGGAGTATGAAGCACTTATAACACGAATCCAGTTAGCCAGAGATATGAAAATCAGGTTCCTTCAAGTATACGTAGATTCTTTGTTACTTGCTAACCATTTTAATGGATATTAGGAAACAATAGGAGAAAAGCTTTTTGAGATAGTCAAAATACTATCGAAAGAATTCGTAAATTTTAGAATATCGTAAGTACCTAGAGAAGAGAATGTTGAATTCCTTAGCAAATCTGGCATCATCCCTTAGTATCCTGATCACCCTTATCCTGACACCAACTATTAAAGAGCACAAGGTTGAAGAAATCACGAACGCTAATGAAATTCAAATTCAAATTCAAGATGCTACTCAAGATTTCTGGATATCTCTAGTTATGGAATATATCAAGGATAGAAGGATCCTTGAAGGAGTAAATCCCAAAGCTTTCCGCACAAAGGTAATATCATATATTATACTAAATAACATATTATACAAGAAATCCCTTACAGGCCCTTACCTTAGGTGCTTGGAAAAGTCTAAAGCTGTTGAATTTTTGTATGATATCCATGAAGGAGATTGCAAAATCATAATAGGGATAGAGTATTATTTTCAAAGATCTTGAGGATAGGATATTTTTGGCCCCCCATGAAGAAAGATGTGATGACCTTCTCGCAAGTAAGTGATGCCTGCCAAACACATAACAACATCCTGCACTAGCTGAAGGAGCCTCTTCATTCCGTCATTTCCCCTTGGCCATTTATGAAGTGGGGGATGGATATCGGGAGAAAGCTGCCTAAAGCCCCTGGAGGAAAAGTTTTTATTCTAGCTATGACCGACTACTTCTTGAAATGGATTGAGGTAGAAGCATTTGCCTAAGTTAGAGAAGTTGAAGTCATATCATTTATTAAATGCAACATCATAACAAGATTCGAGATCCTGAAAGAGATAATTTTTGATAATGGATCCTACTTTTTCAGGAACCGGACCACCAGTTTCTATGAGAGCTAGGGGATTAAGATGATTATCTCAACACTTGTCCATCCTCAAGCTAATGGACATGCATAATCAAGTAATAAGATCATCATCAACAACCTAAGAAGAAGCTAGGATCAAAGAAGGGCAAATGGGTTAAAGAATTACAATTCGTCCTTTGGGCAGATAGAAATACACCAAAAAATACAACAGGCAGACTCCTTTCTCATTGGTATGCGGACCAGAGACTGTGATCTCGACCGAGATGAAAATTTCCACAACCAGGATCTCTTATCGGGATCTTGTAACCAACAATCAGAATCTTCTGCAGGATTTGAATACCGTATATGAGCTTAGAGGTTTGGCCATGATCCGAATGGCGGCATATTATCAAAGAATGGCTAAGTCCTACAACAAAAGCATCATACTTCGAAGATTCCAGATTGGAGATATGGTTTTGAGGAAAGCATTTTAGGATACGACAAATCCAGATGATGGGAAGCTCGCTCCAAAGTGGGAAGGCCCCTATTTGATCGAATCAAAAGCAGGAAAAGGGGCATATAGATTAACTATGATGGAAGCTAATTTACTCCCAAGATCCTGTAACGCGATCTATTAGAAGTCCTATTTTGTTTGAAGATATCCTGGCCCCTATGAATCCCTAAATATCTTGGATTTGGTATGTTTCCTATATCCTATTTGAATGTTAGGCTCTAATTTTTCAAAGAACGATTACTAACTTAGGCATTGAAGGGGTGTTAGTATGGCTAACGCCCATCCCTCACCAAGGTTCAAGTGTTTTTATAGGAAATAAAGTTAAGGATCCCAAGACAAGATTAGGGGTTGGCCACCTCCCTTTTTGCCATTAGCACACCTTAAGATATTTTGATATCTTCTAAGGTTTAAAAGGTTTTCACTTTTTTTTCGTATCGCCCGTAGTGCATGTTAAGATATTTAAATAGCATCTTAGGTTTAAAAGGTGTTCACCTTTTCTTTGAATCACAAGTTGTGCATGCTCAGGCCGTGTCGCCAGTATTTTGGGTATAACCCCAGTTAGGCCTAGTCATCAGTATTCTTAATCTAATTTCATCTACAAGATGTAATGAATATGTATCATGAGAGTTTGAAGTTACACTAAAGATATCCATGTCCAAAAGACAAGAGATATATCCTGATTTGGTTTTTCTTCCTATGATTATTTAAGTTGGCTAAATATCTGGATCTGCTGAGTTATAAGACAACCATAGTATCTTATTTTTTCTAAAGTGTGAAATCTTTCTAATATAAATCCTTAACAAACTAAAGATCCTAGTAAGATTTATCAGAACCACTTTTTATAAGCAAAAGGAAAACAAGCACACCATATAAAATTGCCAAAAGATTACTAATGTAGCATGCGGGAATAAAGGAAAAAGAGAGAGCAACCAGGGCTTCGTCCTGAAAAATTCAGGATCCCTCCACCCATGGTTACTCGAAATTTCTATCTCATATGCGGGATCCCTAAGCATCACAATATTTGTTCGAGTGCAAAGATAGGTAAAATTGTTTATTAAACAACAAAAGTAACCAAATAAAGCTTCATAAATAGAATCACCATGCAAAGCCAAAAGGTGGGCTCCGGCCTAGTCTTAACATCCTTCTTACCCAACTCCTTTTCTGCCACCACTACTTCCTCCTTGCTTGCTCTATCTGCACCCTCATTCTTAGCCCTAGATGTCCGAGCATCCTCTCTTTCCTCACCTCTCAGCCTCCTTGCTGCCTTCTTCCATCCCTTCGGATCCCACTCCTTGACCAACGATCCCTGAGCATATGCTTCGTCAGCCATCTTGACCATCGCCTCCAGCACACTCATAGCCGCCGACCTTTTAGCATCCTAAATTATCTCTTGCCTTTGTTGTTCCTGAGATGCTTTGGGATCAGCCAGCTCGTTTTTAAGACAAATATATTTCTTGTGCTCTTGGCAGTACTTCTTGTTCCTCCCCTCAGATGCTTGAGCAATATCCTTGATTAGCTCCGGGAGATCAAGTATCTTCTTTTTGGCTTTAATGGTGCGATGGCTCAGCAAGTTGGCACCCTAACAAAGAATAAGAGTTGGGGATAATCTGGCATAAGTGGGGATATTTGATCAGGATTTTAGTCCACAAGTATGGGACTTACCTGGTCCATCTGGGATTGGTGAGATTGGAGTTTGTTGTGGATCTCAGTGACGCTGAGTTCATCAAAGATATTTGGTTTGGCAGAAGGGGTATTTCTTTTCTTTCTTCCAACGGTTTTGACCTATCCAGTAGTGCTTTTGCTTTGGAAGAAGAAGCTTTGGTGTCTTCAACTGTGATCACCTCGGGTTTGGGGGCAATCATGTTCAAAAAGTCGACGAGGTCAAAAGAGGATTTTCCTTCGGCATTCCTACATTCAATCAAGGAAACAAAATTATTAGGGATAATCAGGAGGTCAAAAGAGAAGGCGAAGTCTGTGTTGAAACTAGCTTCACTGATGGAGATGTCTGGGCAAAAAGATCTCTTGGCTTCAGGGATACTATATGCGGTTGCAATGCTATACTTTGAATCTTGGCAAAGAGTAACGAGTTGGTCAAATCTTGGAGCTGCAAATAAAAAGAAGGCAAGGTGAATAAAAAATGAAAAGTTCATAATCACAAAAAATCCCTAAGTATCCTACTCTTCTTAACCCAGAATGAAAGAATAACATTTCCCCTAGGAATGGAATCTCTTTTAACAAAGAAAAACTTTCTCTTCTAGTCGGGATCATTCAGGGTGATCTTAGGAGGGTACATGATTTTCTGCCTAGGTGAGAGTGAAGGAGAAAAAGGGAGGAACCATGAGTTTTGAGGTTGTAGGCTAAAGAAATCTCAGGAACTCCGATGTTCAAATTGTGGGAATGGTTGAGGAGTTCAATACCCATCAAAACTCTCCAGACCATTGGTATGATTTGGGAGTAGCAACGTTTGGTAGTTGTGAAGAATTAGGTGACCAATGGAGAAAAAAGGGTAAGTAAAACCAATAGTGAATGGATAGTGAGGAAAGAAAACCCATTTATCAAAAAAACGGTCAGCTTTCATGACACTATAAAAAGGACGAAAGATTGTTATTTCGAGAAAGACTCCGGACTCACGTAGAGCTGAAATATCGAATCATTGAAGGAGCAGAGTTCATTGTCGGCCACAAGGATTACGCCCTGATCGACAAACTCGAGAAAAATTTCAGAAAAGGAAATCGAGACGGTTGCTAGCGATTTTCTTGTCATTGTCAAAATATTTGGAATGAAAGATGAAGATGAAGAGAAACTAACCTGAATAGAAGCAAGTGGAAAAGATAAATGAAAAGAAGAAGATGATAGAGATAAGTTATAATCTCTAAAGCCCTAGAATAAAGACTATAATATAGTACGGGGAGTTGCACCACATCTTATAAGCAGAAACCACAGAGAATTTATGATGACCGTTTTTGAATTAATTTGACAGTTGTTGGCAACCGCTATCAAATTGGGGGAAATTGTTGGGGATAGTTTTTCTAGTCAGGATCCAAGAGTATCATAGTTTTATCCTGAATATGTCGGTATCTTGAATTACCTTGGGAACTAACTGTTAACAATTGGATCTCTATTGATTTGTTTGGAGGTTAGTGGCTCACGTGTGGATAAGTTCTTGGAGACTCGCTCAACCATAATGTCCACAAAGTTGAAGACATTGGAGAGAAGACGTTTGAAAGCTGCAATAGCTTGTTTTACTTAGTCCACAAAATTCCGGATATTTTGGGATATTTGTTATGTAATCTCTAGTATTTATAGGAAGTAACCAGAGCATAGGAATACACAATTGACATAGTACTCCTTCAATTCAAGCATAGCAATACAGATAGTGCTCTAATTTCTTGCCTTTCATTTGTATACGTATTTAATCTTTATTTAATCAAAATCACTAGGGAACAGGTTGATTTAGGCCGACTCGCGAGGATTTTTGCCAGGATCCCTGAGGATACTCTCAGGGATTATTGGTTTATTCCTCGTTACATCTTGTGTCGATTTATTTATTATGCAATTGTTCTATTTTAATCAAGCACACTACCTCACATACAAATTTTGATCACTTAATCATTTTATTGATTTTTTAACCAAAACACTTGCCTTTACTGAAAATTCCCAAATGTTGTATCGAACCAAGACAGGTTTAGGGTATAATTCCGTGGAACCAACAATGGCATACACTCCCACATACATTCTTAAATGCAACCTTAAAGTAAATAAGGGAGTATCTACCAAACCCATCTATACAAAAGCATCTTCTGAAGAGATTGAGACAGTAGAGAAGGAGGAGAAGGATGGAATACTTAAGGAAAAGATTGAGAGGATGAGAAGAGAGGAAAGGAGAAGAGAGGAAAAAAGAACTCAAGGCAAAAACTAAGAGGGATGCGATTTATAAGATGGATTTTGAAAAAGAAATCATTTCCCGAAGTCAACAAATTGTCTGCCGAGTCAAATCTCTCTAAAACCAAGCTTCAATAAAAACATAGTTGTAACAAAAAGAATCACAATAGAAGTTATGCTCGAACATCAAACTCTTCAGAAATGAGACCCAAACCATATATCCAAAAGTTTATTTCTAAAGCATTAGAAATACACAAAAAGAGGTTCCCAAAAAAGAAGGCAGAGCTAACAACTCATGCTGATCACAATATAAATGTGTGGAGCTGAGGGAGATAAGAAAGAAAATATGAAAAATAAGCTACAAGGGATCAGAAAAATGATGAAGTCAACAAATATATAGATGCACAATACTTGCCTAATGTGTGTGGAAAACCATCATTGTGCAAAAGACTATCAATACAACCCTCTAGCATACTCCATCAAACATCCTAAAAAGAAAAACCCTCAAGAAAACCTTCAATTACCAAAAAACCATCAATAGGAAAAGATGTTGGTCACAAAACTATTCAGTAGTCAAGTCCCTCAAGTGTCGACTCCAAAAAAATCAGCAAGACTAAAGGATCTGCTGAATAAGTCAGCCGTTATAGGCCAAAAGAAGAAGAAGAATTTGGAGAACCCTTTGCCATTTCCAAAATCTTTAGAATGTTATCATAAGATGAATGACGCCAAAATGTTAGGAAAAGTTAAAAGAAGAGCCTAGAAACCAAAGACATCTGTAGAATTATTAAATGAACAAAAATCAAATACCAACCCCTTAATAGTTTTCATTGATATGCAACTGCTAAAAACTAGAAGACTTGTGACTAAATAGGCTTGGGTCCCTATTAGTTACTAAACAAACCAAAATAACTTGTGGATTATGGATAGTGGATGCTCCCGACACATGACGGGTGACAGATCTTGCCTACTAAATCTAGAACCATATGATAGTTGATCTATTGCCTTTGGAAATGATACTAAAGGAGGATACATTACTGACATGAGGATAGTTAGCAATCGCAAGGTAAGCTTTGATAATGTAAACTATATGAAAAACAAAAGTTATAATCTTTTAAGTTTGTCTTAGTTGTTTAACCAAACACAACAATCTTTTCACAAAGTATAAATTTATTGTTCTCTCCCTTGGTTTTGAAATTCCAAATGACAATATTTTAAGGGCTCTCAAAAAGGACAATATGTACATGCTCAACATGCAGAATGCATCACCTTCAGGAAATGTATCATGTAAACATGAAAAATACTTTTGATAAATGATAAAATACTTTTAAGAGCTTCCAGGAAGGACAATATGTAAATGCTTAACATGAAAAATACTTTTAAGAGCTCCCTTTGGCATAGAAGATTGGCACATGTAAACCATACAATCATGAATAAAATAGTTTGGAATTGATTAGTCACAGGACTGCTGAACAAAGAATTTGCTTGTACTGACCATTGTGTTGTGTGTTAAAAGGGAAACAAACATAGATCTTCTCGTAAGTCCAAAGAATTGAATTTAATCACAACCTCTTCTACATCTGTTACACATGGAACTATTTGGGCCAACAAGTGTAAAGAATTTAGGAAGAAAATCATATTACTTGGTAATAATAGATGATTTTACAAGATTTGCTTAGGTTTTATTTTTAGAAATTAAAGATGAAACTGCCGAGATTTTAAAATCATTAATTGTTAGATTTGAGAATGAAATTAATCAAAAGGTTATAATAATAAGATGTGATTAGGTCACTAAATTCAAAAACCACTCCCTTGATTCTTTCTATAAAACCAAAGGTATTGTAAGGAAATATAGTATCACTAGAACTTCTCCATAAAATGGAGTCGATGAGAGAAGAAATAGACACTTATTAAGGCTACAAGGACCATGTTGTTTAATTCTAAACTTCTTATAACATTCTAGGCTGAAGCAGTCAGCACTACGTGCTATGTTAAAAATAGGGTGTTGATAATTAAGTCACATGGAAAAACCTCTGATGAATTGTGGTATAAGAGAAGACTATTCATAAGGTTCCTTAGACCCTTTGGATGTCCATGCACCCTTCTTAATACCAAAGATCATTTATCCAAGTTTGTTGAAAAATCTAAGATGATATCTTTGTAGGGTATTCGTCACAAGCTAAGGCTTATCGAGTATACAACAAAGTTGATCACACTATTGAGGAATATGAAAATGCAATAATCTTTGAAGTCCCTGTATAGGATGCTCTGGACGGCTAGGGTTTAATAATCTTCAAAGTCCCTGTTATTCAACGAATTATATGGTATTTATAGGTTTATAGTTTTCATTCGTACGACTAAACCATTAACATGGTTTAGTCGTGCGACTGACTCATGCGGTTGATCCATACGCACGGCTGAAGGTTCAGTCGTGCGACTGAATCAATCTTATGTCTTAGTCACACGACTGATCCAGTCTCCAGGTTTAGTCATGCGACTAGTCCATAACCATGATTCATTCGTGTGTATGGTCTATAAGTATGGGCCATTAGCATGAATAATCACCCGACTAATTTGAACATATTTCTCAATCATTATTGAGTTAGAACCATGTATAACAACCTCAAATCTATAAAAGATGTTCATACATATAAATTATACCAAATACAATAATAATATGAAATATTCAAAGACAAATAAACATCAAGATCATATCATATTACATTAAGTATTTACATTACACATGTGTAAGAAATGAAAGACTTTTACATTAAGAACATAAGCTAGGTACATGATGTATCAACAAATCACCATCTTTCTTGGAACCAAAGATTATGTGATCCACGTATATCTGTACTAGTAGTAAATCACCATCTTTCTCTTTAACGAACAACGTGCAGTCAATAACCCCTCTACGAAAACCATGTTTCACCAGATGAGTAGAGAGTTTCTCATACCAAGCCCGAGGGGTTTGATGAAGCCCGTAAAGAGCCTTGTCCAGTTTATAAACTCTATCCCGATGATAAGGATTCTCAAATCCTTTGGGTTGACTGACGTATACTATTTCACAAATTTTACCATGAAGGAACACACTTTTCACATCCTATTGATAAACTTTGATCTTCATGTAGGATGCATAGGCTAAGAAGATACGAATTACTTCCATCCTTGCCACAGGTGCAAAAAATTCATTGTAGTCAATGCCTTCGACTTGTCTAAACCCTTGAATGACAAGCGAGGCCTTGTTTCTGATTATAACCCCTTTGTTATATTTCTTACACTTAAGAACCCATTTAGCGCTAATTACCTTTGCACCTTTTGGTCTGTCCACAAGAGTCCATACTCCTAACTTCTTAAACTGAAGGAGTTCTTCTGGCATAACACTAACCCATGCCTCATCATTTAATGCTTCACTTACATATTTTGGTTCAAATTGAGACACAAAGCATCGATAAACACCATCGTGTAAATATACTTTTTTCATGAATGGGGCATAATCAGCTGAGTATAGCAGATTTCGTGTCTGAACTCCCGATAGAAATCCCTAATGATGTTGTCCAGGGGGTGATGCACATTAACTCGAGTTCTGGGAGTGGTGGGAACAACTACACCATTATCCAGATTTTGAATCCCAGGTTCAGTTTTTGTGGGTGTTGGAGTATGGGGTTCAAAAGTTCCAGTGGCATCAAGATCAGATGCGTGTGTACTTTCAGTAGTGGGAACCTGTTCCTCCTAGTCCACATTTGCAGTCTCAACTACTTCATCATCAGAGGAAGACTCACCTCAAGCTTTCCCACTAAAGGGCTAGAAGTATCGTCTAATGGAACTGATGATGTCGAGTCTAGTGTAGGAGTATTCAGAACATCGTACATCATTCGAGCAGATAACTTATCATCAAAATAAGAAGGAGGTAGATTGAAGGATTTGAAAAATCCATCCTATTCAAAGAAGAAGGAAGGCCCTTTGCCAGCAGGGGGAGGTGTGTCTTTGGACATCAAGATTGCACCACATTTCTACCTGACCTGTTAAGTTGTTATAAATTCTCTTGTCTGGTATACTATATTCGAGAAAGATACCTTCTTCTGCCTTCTCACAAAACTTCCCAGACTGAGTTTTCTTTAACAGCATGCATGGTGCTCCAAATGGTTCTAGATACTCCAAGTTAGGTTTATGTCGCTGGAGCAATTCATAACACATTATTCCATGACGTTTAACCACTAAGACTTGATTGAGAGTGTAGCATGCATTAGCCACTGCCTAGTTCTAGAATTAAATAGGCAGCTTAGAGTCGGCTAACATTATCCATGCTGTCTCTATCAAGCTCCGATTCTTTCTTTCAGCAACCCCATTCATCTATGGAGTATAGGCAGAAGTAAATTGATGAACAAATCCTTTCTCTCGACAGAATGTCTCCATTCATTGATTCTTGAATTCTGTGCCGTTTTCGGATCAAATCTTTCTTACTTTTAGCTTGTAGAGTGATTCCAATGTAGTGACTAGATGCTTGAATGATTCGAATGTCTCTAACTTGGCTTTCAGAAACATCACCCAAGAGAATATTGACTAATCATCAGTTACTACAAAGCTGTACCAATCACCAGCAATTATCTTTGTGTTGACTGGGCCAAACAGATCCATGTGTAAAAGCTCAAGAGGAATGTCGATAGAATTGACTTTCTTTGCTTTATAAAACTTCTTGGTATGTTTCCCTTTCTTACATGCTACGCAGAAATCTAGGAGCTGAAATTCTTGATTGTAACTCCATTCATCAGATCATTCTGAAACAAATGATTCATCTTCCAGGGATTAATGTGTTCCATTATCCTATGCCATAAGACTGAATCCCTCTCTATTGCCTTTAACAAGAAGCACTGAGCAGTAGACTCAGTTGTGGAGGCTTTTGATAGATCCAAGACATACAGATTGTTATATCTTGAAGCTGACATTAGAATTTTAACCTCCTCGAGAACATACTCCTTCTTAAACACGTAGCACTTCTTGTTGTCAAACCCAACCTTGAAGCCCTTATCAAAGATTTGGGAGATAGAAAGCAAGTTGTTTTGCAGTTGCTGAACGTAGTTGACCTTGTCGAACTTCACTTTCTCGTTTCCCACTTCGCCTTGAGCGGTGTTGTAGCCCCCTTTATTCACAGCGAATGATACGTGTCCCCCTTTAATTTTCTTGATGTTGAAAAGGAGAGATGAATTCCCGGTCATCTGCTTGGACGCCCCACTATCAATAATCCAAGTATTAGTGATAGCATTGTAGCGGACACCGTGCACATACAAAGGAAATGATTAGTTCAAGTTTGGGACCCAAGCCTTAATTGGCTTGGGTATCCTAGAGGTATCACACATCATGAACTCAACCCATTGTGCTTCAAAGGATGAGGGCACGTCTTTCTTCTTTTTGTTCTCATTATCAGACACAATACTTGATTTTTCCTTCCATAGACTAGTTTTGTGTAAGGCCTGATTATGGTAAACAGATGACTGGCTTATGCTTTGAACCTTAGGTTCACTTATAATCTTAGGTGTAACCTTAGGAGGAGTATTACATATAATTTTAGAAAAACTTGGTTTTTCATCAAAAAGTTTCATTTTCTTTTTCGGTGTCTGATAATAAGGACAATTTGGAGAGATATGTCCTTGTTTTCAACATCTGTAGCAGGATCTCCCTTTGACAGTTTGAGGAATGTTTTGATGTGGGGTTGAGTTTGGTCGTGGTTTGAGATATGTCCGGTTGGGTGTCGACTCTTCCATTTTAGATGTTTCAGCTTCTTTAACAAACTTAATTGTTTTAACATTTTGAACATCTTTCACTTTCATTTATTAGGATTTTGATGATTTACACATTTAAGATTTATTGGATTAGACCTTTTAGGTTCTAAAATAGACGTTTGTGAACCTGACCCTAATTTAACCTTTTCAATT
>BJCM01210767.1:0-15947 GCA_018326385.1 Flaveria bidentis
CATATCAAATCTCTCTAAGATATCAGAGACATACTTAGATTGATTGATAAAGAACCCTTCCTTCATTTGCTTCACCTGAATTCCAAGGAAAAAGTCCATTTTCCCCATGGAACTCATCTCAAACTTCTTTTTCATAATGCTCTTAAATCCTTACACATTTGGTCATTTGAAGAACCAAATATGATATCATCAACATAGACCTGAACAAGCAATATGTCTCTCCTAGACTTCTTAATAAAAAGAGTCTTATCAATAGTTCCTCTAGTGTAACCGTTCTTCAGGAGAAATTGAGAAAAAATCTCATACCACAGCGTAGGTGCCTTGTGCAGCCCATAAAGAGCTTTATCCAGTTTGCACACATAGTTGGGGTGTTGTGGGTCTTCAAATACTAGAGGTTGGTACACATAGACCTCCCTATCTATATTTCCATATAGAAAGGCACACTTGACATCAAGTTGATAGATAGTAAAGTTCTTGGATGCAGCATAAGCAAGGAAGATTCTAACTGTCTCAAGTCTTGCAACAGGTGCAAAGATATCAGTATAATTAATTACTTCATCTTGGGTGTATCCTTGAACCAGTCTAGCTTTGTTCTTGATGATCAAGCCTCTATCATCTCTCTTGTTCCTGATATTCCATTTGGTGCCTATAGGTACTTGATCAGATGGTAGCAGGTAAAGGTTCCAAACCTTTTGTCTCTTGAATTGAAGCAACTCCTCTTGTATTGACTCTACCCAGCTACTATCCTTTAAGACTTCTTCTACTTTCATGGGTTCCATCTGAGACAAGAAGCATGAGTACAGGCAGACATTCACATGATGAGTTTGTCCCCTTGTTCTTACACCTTCAGAGACTTCTCCTATGATGTTCTCAGCTGGATGAGTGTTGTGAATCCTTAGTCTAGAAATCACTTCCAGTTGCAAAGATAGATCCAAGTTGGACATATTTTGCTCAGGAACATGAACACTTGGTCCGGCTGTTGTTTCAATGTCATTCAATGAGCACTGATTGAATGAAAGAGAAACATCATCATCAATGATTGGCTGAGAAGCAACATTAATAGTTGCCTGTTCCTCTAGAATACTGCTTCTATCAATCAGGTTTTGTACAATGTCACTTTAAGGAACACTATTTGAAGCTTCACTATCTTTTGAATGAGTCATCTTAAGATAGTTGGAGCGGGATCTTCATTCACTCTTGGAGAATTTAAACAGGGTCTGGGCAACTCAAACAGTTTATCATGATCATTTTGAGAACCTGCTCTAACTGAATTATTCTCACAAGATGAATTAATATAGTTGGGAAACAATTCTAAGTCAAAAATATGATTAGGGGAATTCCCCTTAACATAAGGAGTGTGCTCATTGACAACAATGTTGGATGATTCCTCAAATTGTTGATTTTTGATGTTATAAACTCTATAAGCAATAGAGTTGGAGGAATATCCAACAAAGATAGCATCATCCGACTTCTCAACAAATTTTACCAAGTTGTGTTTTGTGTTAAGTATGGCACACCTACTGCCAAAGGACCTTAGAAATCCAATAAACGATGGCTTCTTGTTCCATAGCTCATAAGGGGTTTTTCTAGTGTGGCTTAACTACAAGAACTCTGTTCTGCACATAGCATGCAGTGCTGACTGCCTCTGCCTAGAAAGTAAGAGGCAGTTTTGAATCAGCTAACATAGTCTGAGCAGCCTCAATAAGTGTCATGTTCCTCCTCTCAGCAACACCATTTTGTTGAGGAGTTCTAGGAGCACTATATTGTCTGTCAAACCCTTTTGAGTTACAAAATAAGTCAAGAAATTGATTTTTAAACTCCATCCCTTGATCACTTCTAATTATTTTTACCTTGTGATCAATTTGATTTTTTATTTTAAGAAAAAAATATTTTAACGTTTCAAAAGTTTCATCCTTAGTTCTTAAAAAGAATACTCATGTAAATCTTGTAAAATCATCAGCTATCACAAGGCAATATGATTTCCTTCCAATGCTCATTATACTTTTTGGACCAAAGAGATCCACGTGCAATAAGTGTAATGGGGTGGTTATGGAGTTAACAACTTTGGATTTATGAGATGCCTTGTGTTGCTTTCCTTTCAGACAAGCAACACAATTATCTTTGCAGAAAATTCCTTTTTAGGCAAACCATGTACCAAGTTATTTTTAATCAATTTATTCATGGTTTTAAAATTGACATGACACATTCATTTATGCCATAGTGTTGACTCATCACCATCAGCTTTGGAAAGAAAGCATGATACTTTTCCTAGTGGGGAAGCATAGTTCATATCCAGCTTGTACATATCCCCTTTCCTAGGAGATCTAAAAAGCACCAATTCCAGAGAAATGATCATCCCAGGTTTGAGGATAATGCACTCATGTTCTGTGAAAAGCATTTGGTGCTTTTGATCACAGAATTGAGAAACACTCAAAATATTGTGTTCAAGCTGTTTGACAAATTGTACTTTGTCAACCTTTAACTTGCCGTTGGATACACTCCTTCTGCCAGAAATGTATCCTCTAGCCTCACCTACAAACTGAACAGGACCTCCATTAAAATATTGAAATTGTTGAAGGAGAGATCTGTTCGTAGTCATGTTCCTGGAGCATCCACTATCTACAATCCACACATTATTCTTCTTGTCATATGGATGTCCCTGCACATAAGATGAGCAAGTTAGTTTTTATTAGATACCCAAGCCTTATTGGTCTTGACCTCTTCCAATAAGGATTTTATTGAACCAAAGTTAATGCATGTGGGTTTAATAAGTGATTGTGAAGAGGAGGTTTGGGCTACAGCATCTTCTTTGATCTTCCATTCCATCCCTTGGTTGATCATGGAAAATGAGCTTGTTGAAGCTTGAGCAGCATGGTATTCTTCCGAAGCTTCTTTCTTCTTGGAAGAAACCTTCACCACCTTCTCTTCTGAAGTAGTCTTCTTCTAGGATGGTTTCAAGGGGACTCTCTTGGCTTTCTGAGTCTTCACAGCTTTAGCTTCCGAAGCCATTTTTCCTTCGGAAGAAGGATTTTCTTCTGAAAGCAACCTTGCTTCGGAAACAAGCTTTACCTTTTTCATCACTTGGACCATTTGATAGGGTCCAAGTGAGAAACCTTCCCAAACTCCTTCTTTCTTAACATTATTTGCATAATGTGCACTAGCAGGATTGTAATAGCAATCTTTGGCCATGTGATTTTGCTGGCCACACATTCTGCATGCAATGTTAATTTTCCAGAAATGTGAATGCTGTTGTTTCTTGTTCTTCTTGTCTTCAATAAAAATCTTTCCCTTTCCCTTCTGATCCTTTGGTTGGATAGGTGTGATGGTACTACACACTTTTCCAGGTTCAGAGGTTCCCACCACGTGGAATCCAACTGAGATGAACACACCTTTTTGCTTTGGATTAATCTTTAGCTTTGATTTAGCCACTTTCGTGGCAGTTTTTATGGCTGCCTTAGCCCGGTTTCTTCTGGCATTGGTTGTAAGAGGTTGGTCATCAACGGTAAGAGGGGTAGGGTCTACCTGGATCTTCCCTGTGATGGTCTCCACACTTGCATCACTCTTTGACTCATGAGAAGGTAGGTCAGTAGATAGGACCTCTTGCTCTTCAGTACCACACCTTGGTTGTCTGATAGACTGATAAGAGTGTGGTAGAGTAATTTTATTGGTCCCCAACCCACCTTTGTTTTGATAATAAAGTTTTGAGTGAGAGAATGATGCAAGGATGGCTTGGAAGTTTTGCTCTAAGATAGCATGCTTCCTGGCTTGAGCCTTAGCTGTGACAAGCTGGGCTTGAGCCTCAGATAATTTGGATATTAAATCCTTTATTTGAGTCTTATAATTTGTGTGTTTATATTTTAAAAGAGACATAATTTTCTCTAACTCTTCAATTTTTCTTTGATAGTCAGATTCAACTTTTTAAAGTTAGATTCTAGAATATTTAAAGACTCAATATTAGATTTAATTTCCATATTGTAGTCCTGATACAGTTTTACCTTAGCAATACAAGCTGGAGTATAGAGATGTTCATATACCTTGTTGTCATCTATTCCAACCATGAGTTCTTGAGCAGGAGTCACATCCTGTACCATAAAGCTCTAGTCAACTTCTTGAGCTACAATTGCTATTTTAGTTGTCTTCCTAGGGGCTTTTGGTGTGGAGGCATGTGAGAAGGCATGAGAGGTTCCCGGATTTGACTTGGGAGCCTTGCATTCCCTAGCAAAATGACCAAGTTGGTTACAGTTATAATACTTTTCCTTGGTTTTGTCATACCCAAACTTATTGCTAGTTGGGTTTTGAGGGAATTGCCTTCCAGTTCTCTTAATGAACTTCTTTGCTCTGTAGGTAAGCAGAGATATTTGTTGGACTATGTTCACGTACTCCACATCATATGGCTGAAGCACTCTAGATCATCAAAGCAAAACTGATGATCACCAGAGTACTCACTTTCTAAAACAAAGGCATAGTTGTCCTGGAAAGAACCTTGTTGATCCTGTTGAGACCTTAGGGTCTCAGGAAATATGATGTAGGGTCCTGAAGAACAGGATGGTTGTTGCGAGTATGTCAGGTACTGCTGAGGTTAGGTGGGTCCTGAGCCTTTAGAAACCTGTAAAGCGTTGCTAGCAAGAAGGCTTGAGGGTCTGATCAGCAAATGGCCCCTCTTATTTTCCATCTCTACACGGTATCCATCAAGAATCTCGTATAGTTTATTCATGGTGAGGGAGTTCAGATTCTCTGTCCTTTTGATGGAGACATAGTAGAACGTCCAATCATTTGGAAGTGCACTCATGATTTTCCTTGAGAGAACTCTCAAGTCAATGGCAACTCCCATAGACTAATGTGAAGCAATAAGATTCATGTACTTGAAGTATTGTTGGCTGAGGGTCTCTCCAGCAATGTAGGTAAAGTTCTCAAACTGTTGCTTGAGTGAATCTTTCTTGGATTCGTTGGAGTTAGAGTACATTTGTGACAGTGCATCAAACAGCTCTTTGGCTGACTTGCAATGCTCAAACCCCATCATGATGGAGTTGGGTATAGCAGTCATAATAGCTGTCATAACATTGTTGTGTATGTCCATCTTCTTCTGGTCTTCATCTGAATAGTCTTCAACCGCTTTCTCGATCATGGCACCATTCCTCCTGGTGGTGCAACCTTGGGCTTGTAGGGACCATTGACGATAGATAACCACATTTTACCATCAAGGTACCTGATGAAACCTTCTATACATCTGCTCCATTGTCTAAAGTTTTCAGGGGTGATGATGGGTGATTTGTTCATCGTCCCTATCTTAACTTCAGATTTCTAATTAAGGGCCATTTTAGAGTGTGGTGAAAAGAGAAGTGAAAAACAAGTAGATTTGGATGGTAAGATCACACAATCAAGAGCCTAAATAGCTCTGATACCAATTGCAGGATCGATGTATGTCACTAAACACTTGGTTTTCTCTCAAACTCACTTATACTCACACGGTCATGATGAAGCACAATCTCAAAGAGTTGATTATAATATACTAAATAACTCAATAACACCGAGATATAATTTTCAAGGTACTTGTATATATTACTTCTTAACTCTAAGTTACAAGACTCTTACAAGCATGATACAAGAGTTACAATGAGAAACTATATATATTATCACCTACAGTTGGTTATACTTTGATACCAGCTGGGATCCTATAACTAAAGCAGATACTACAATCTATAGTTATGGTATCTTAGATAATATCTTATCTAAGATATGGTAGTCATGACATGTCCATGACTTACCTTTAGTCACCAACTAAATTTCGCAACTGTACTAACAAATAATGGTAAACAATGGAATAAAGTATGGTCAACTGCATGGTCTTTTGGGAAAACGTCATGTAGTATCAGAGGTCTGCAGCGGAGTGTGTGAGACCATACTTATGTCCACTGGTTCATAGCATCATCTTTCGAAGGTTAATTGGCTTCAGAAGAAAAAGTTTTTTCGAAGCCTTTTATACTTTGGAAGAGCCTGCTTCTTCCGTGGCTTGAGGAAATCTTCTTCGGAAGTCATTGTATTTGAATTCTTCTAAGTCTTGAACTTCAGAACAGAAGACTTTGTCTTTGAAAGTTGGAACTTTTCCTTTGGAAGATGATCTTGCACTTTGTCTTCGGAAGAACTCCATTTCCTTCGGAAGTCCATACTTAGCTTCGGAAGTCCTTTATAAGCTGCACCAAAAATAGTCTAAGTGTTTAGTTTTGGTTGCACCAGCCTTTCTAGATCTAACAACTTTCTATCTCTAGAAATTGGTGGTTAGGGTTAAAATTGAGGAAGATGATGGCTGATTAGTGTCAGGACCGTGTACGTACGGAATACCAACAGATTTTGCGTTTATACCGAATCAAATAGTGTGGAATCCTATTTGATTGGTGATCCAATCAGTGAGAACAAATACCTGATGGATATAAGATTTAAACTAAACATTATGAACTAATAGAGATCGATCAGGAATGATCTATGAAGTTGGACATGCTTCCTTGGACGATCTAGACGGATAGGGTTTGTGTATTATGAAATATTCTCTTAATTGTTTTGTTTTTTCATGAATAACTGGTATTTATAGGTTAGGGTTTCCAATCGTACAACAGAATCATACAATTGATCCATACGCACGACTGAAGGTTCAGTCATGCGACTGAGTCAATCTTATGTCTTATTCGTACGACTGATCCAGTCTCCTGGTTTAGTCATGCGACTGGTCCATAAGCATGATGTATTCATGCGCATGGTCTATTAGTATGGTCCATTCGCATGAAGACTCATCCGACTAAGTTTGAACACATTTCTCAATCATTATTGACTAAGAACTTTGTACAACAACTTCAAACCTATATAATAAATTCATACATATGAATCATATTCAACACAATAATAATATGAAATAGATAAACATTGATAAGCAACAACCATATATCATTGAACCCATTCATTACATACGTGTAAGACATGAAAGACATTTACATTAAGCTCATAAACTAGGTACACATGTATCTACAAACTTCCCCTTGGACCTAGTTTCCTTATTGTCTAACATTCTTCACATGTTCTTCAAACTTCTTGTACTTCTCTTCTCTTGTGACTCCTGCGTGTATCTCAAAAGCAAAGCAGAGTCGTATGACGTGTTAGAATTGAAGAGCTTTTAAATGTCTTGTGTGTCATAGAATAGTGGCCACTTGTATAAGGTGTAAACATCTTCAGCTGACAAATTGGTTAGCCACATAAGGTCAAATACCCCGATAGTCTCTATCTTTCCTTCTCTATTCAGCACCATGACCGCTTCACCCGTCCTCCAATCATAATACCACCATTTGAAGTGTGGAGTGAATTCCTGAGGCATTTCCCGCAAAGGAATCTTAGACATTATGCACGGAGGACTCCACTTCAGCATGACCTTAGGCTTCCCAAATATAGGATCCACTTCAGACCTACGGATGTACCTCTTCGGCTGTTGAGGTCTGAAGTTTACCCACCTGGTGTGGTATTCTTTCTTCAACGCAGCCTCAAACCAACCTAACATCTTCCTTGGATTAGCATATAGTAGATCTAAGCACACCAGTCGGTTGAGCTTAAAACCTGGGAGAGTCTTCAATCATGAGGATATCTGAAGTACTCAATTCCTTTTTCTCTCTTAACAACGTAGACATTCAAGTCTTCAAAATAAGCCCACGCAATGATTTGCTGGACACCTTCTGATGTTTCTGACTCTGTATAGTTTGGTGTAGGCATTCAACTTTGTAGGTGCGCGCTGGGACTTCATTTCAGCAAAACAAGCCGCCCATTCAGCTCTCTTCAATTCGACATTGGCGTCCGAAGCTTGGGCCGAGCTTTCTTCAATTCGACATTGGCGTCCGAAGCTTGGGCCGAGCTTTCTTCTTTCTCCTTTTCTATCTCTACTTCATCCAGCTTCTCAAATGTAGCACTGCCAAAAGTATCACCCAAATTGGGTATAACATTGCCTTCGTGGTCAGCGTACTCTGGATAGTGCTCAGCTGTAATATCCTCAATCTCAGTCTCATCTACATCCTGAAGCTCCTCATCACTCAGTACATTGACTACTGGAGCATCTTTGACAATTTCGTCAGGATTAAGTCGGAATATCTCAGCCAGCTGGTCATTGGTCATATCGTGAATGAT
This sequence comes from Flaveria bidentis, assembly GCA_018326385.1. Lineage (NCBI taxonomy): Eukaryota > Viridiplantae > Streptophyta > Magnoliopsida > Asterales > Asteraceae > Flaveria > Flaveria bidentis. The sequence goes on from BJCM01210767.1 coordinate 8,158, forward strand.
TTCTCCTTCTTCGGGAGTGTAGCTCACTGACCTTCTGACTATCCCTTGCAAGTTAAATCATGGTTAATTGAGTCTTGAACTGCTGAAGGGGTTGGACATCGTATTCGTTTGTTCGTAGAGCTTCATCTGTTTGATTAAACATTAAGCACAACACACATAAGTCATCATATAAAGCATTTAAACATAAACAAACAAACATGATAATTTAATTACATTAATGTAATATAATTCAAATACAAAAGTTTCTAAATACAAAGACATCTAACTATTACTTTTGTCTTGAATACTAGGTTCTTTAGTTGGAGGAGCAGAGGATGAGGCTCCTTGATCTTGATTCCTTTTAGTTCACCTCTCCTAAGCCTCAGGATTAGAGCCTAATGCAGATGCATCACCTTCCTGATCATCATCCTCGTCGTGATCTTTTTGGCTCAGTCCTCCCTCCTCGATATCTTCTTCACTATCATCTTCATCCTCATCATCATCATCTTCATCATCATCATCACTATCTTTGATCTTTAGAGACTCAGTCTTTGACCCCTTTAGCTTTAGCATAATCTTCTCATTTTTCTTCTCCAGCTCCTCAATCCTCTTTACCGATGCCAACACCAGCTCATTTTGGATTGTAAGCGCATGGTGGGCATGGCTCAAAGCTCTCTCATACAGCTCGCTCTTCTCACTAAGCTCTTTGATCTTATGGGCTTGAGCAACATTAACTTCCATCATCTTGTGTAACTGAGAAGCCCTAAGCTCATCAGTTGCCAAAAGTCTAAGCATAATGTTTTTTAGGTTGGCTAGCTGTTCCTCTAACCTAATGTAGGGTAGAGTGGGTCCAGTGGTGAATGGAGTGTGTGTGGAAGGACCAACTTGGTGACTGGTGGTGGTAGTGGATGTGGTAAATATGGGTGGTGGAATACGTGTGGGATGTGAGATAGTAGTAGTGAGTGGAGTGGTGGTGGTAGTAGTAGCTATGGGGGTGAAATAGGAGGTGTGGTTGTGGTGGTAGTTGTGGTAGTGGTGGTAGCTGTGGTGGTGGGGGGTGTGACAGTAGCGGTAGTGTCAGAAGAAGTAACCAATGTGAATCTCAGCCTCTTGCTCTTAGTCTTGTAAGGTTGGGCCATCCTTTTATTTTTGGAGCCCTTTTCCAGAGGCACTCCCCCTTGGTTGCTGGGTTGGTCCGGGGTGTAAGAAGGATCTGTGACATTAGTAGCGTCACCCCTAGACTCGGCCTGGGTCCACCAACCGCCCTAAGCCCTCTCTCAGTGGCTACGGCCCGGCTCCCAACCGCCCTAAGCCCTCTCTCAGTGGCTACGAACCGGCTCCCAACCGTCCGTACCAGAGGCTCCTCATCTGTCTCCTCTTCTTCCTCAATTATAAAATCAGGATGGATAGCAACCTGCTTAGATCCACCTAGAGCAGAAGAAGTACTGGGAGCTGCGTCTCCCCTACCTTGACCGTCATCTTAGTCATCTTAGTCATCATCGTCGTCATCGTCATCGGATGTGGCAATCATGAAGGGCTCTGTATCTGAATCAATATCATCATAACACCACTTCCTCCTAGTGGGCGCCATATAGTCTTATCGGGCCAGGTGCCCAAACAATCTCCTGACAGGGGCTTTCACCTGCTTCCCCCTGTATACTCTCATCCTGCCTAAGGTGGTATCATCCATCACCTCAAGCATCACCGCATCATCTCTCTCCTTTGGCAGTGAAGGAAGCTTCCCGTCGATAATCAACTGTAAGAAACATGGATACATACAGAAACCTTCCTTGCCTTTAGCCTCAAGGTTCTCGATAAGATAAAAGAAGATCATGCGGGAGAAACTGAACGGATGGTTCAGTACCAGTGCAACATATGCATTCTGGATTTGGTCGGAGAGCTCGTCAAATCCTCCACGCTTGAAGGCTATACACTTCAGTATCACATGTGCCAAGTATTTGAATTGCGAGCACATGTTACTCTTGTTAAGTACACCAACATTTATGTCACCGGTGTACCTAATCCTCAAAAAGCAATCCCGGACCGTGAGGGGATGTACCTTAGTTGGGTGGGCTTCGTCCTCACCCAGACCTAAGACCCATCTCAAGTCATCCCCAGTAATCTCTATCTCTTCACCGAATTTAGAGCTCCGTATACAGTGTGGCTCGACTGATCGGTCAACCCTGGCGCTTTCCTAGAATGCCTGCTGTATGGATCTGTATGGTGTGCATGGTGTCAAGATGGCTTTGAAGATCCTTGATTTCCTAAGAAATGCAATAATCCCAGCGAACTCTGAAGCATTCCTAGTAGTGGCATCTAGGTGAGCACATATGTTGTGCTTAGTGCTCATAGTCCACCTATCAGCCATATTGATGCAACACAAGAGACATATACGTTAGATTTATGGATCACAGAAGACAGTTGAAACTTAAACTGTTTTGGATCAGTCTCGTTCAATCATGCGATTGAACCATACGACTGAGTTTAGTTGTGCGATTGAACCATATGACTAAGTTCAGTCGTGCGATTGAGCATGCGGCTGAGTTCAGTCATGCGATTGAGCTTGTGACTGAACTTAGTCGTGTGTTAAGCCATGCGGTTGAGTCAGACGTGCGATTGAGTCATCGAATGATTCAATCATGTGAATGAATCTTGCACCTGGCTCAATCGTGCGACTGAAGTTCACTCGGAGTGTCCATTTGCAGAATGCTCTGTGCGACACTCCTACCCCGAATCTTGGTCAAATCTTAATGTTAGACGTCGTGTTTAGACTCATTAGATTTGCAGGGACTCAAAATATCACTTAATGTACTTTATTTCAACGATTATGGTCATTTAACTGATCTATTTTAAGAGTATTACTAATTTCTTGATTTTAGGCGATTAGGTCATTTAGGGTTTGATTACACCGGTCATTTTGATCGATTTGAGTCCCACATTACCTGTAGGTGAACAATGGATCAGTTAGCAACACAATCGGCAAGAAATCAAGATGAGAAGAAATTTTGGCAGGGTGTCTACGTATGAGCAGGTTTTGAACGATTTGGAGGTGGTGAGAAATGCGACCGACTCATCCTTCCTTTTATACTGTCTTAATGTTCAATTGTACGACTGGACCCATACGCATGCTCCAATCGTGCGACTGAACCCATACCTATGCTTCAGTCATGCGACTGGGGTTCAGTCGTGCGACTGGCTCATATTCCTTGATCCATTCGTGCGATTGGTTCAGTCTTGTATTCCAATCGCAAGGTTGTTCCATACTCATGGTCTAGTTGTGTGACTGACTCATACTTATGATTCAATCGTGCGATTGGCTCATACTTATGATCCAATCGTGCGAATGGTCCATACTTATGATCCAATCGTGCGATTGGCCCATACTTGTGATCCAATTGTGCGATTGGCCCATACTTATGAGTTTAACCTTACACACTTTTAAACACTTATAAACTTTACCTTTTGATATTGAACATTATGACCGATGATCATCTCAGACATGACCTTTTAATTTAAACTGTTTGATCACCTAAGACGTGAACCTTTTAATTTTAAAACCGGATTTGTCACCTCAGACGTGACTCATTTTAATTTTGAACATTTTGGTCACCTCAGACGTGACTTATTTTAATTTTGTATATTTTGGTCACCTCAGACGTGACCCCTTTTGAGTGAGTGATTCATAGATTAAGTCTAGTTGTGGAGTCCGACATCTACGTAACAAATTACTAGAAAACAAAAATTGAAAACACTTTGAAGTTTAAAACAAAACAGGACATATTTTTGTATTTTTGATTCGAGATGGAATTAAACCTATTAGAGTACATCTAACCGATTTTACTTCCTAGATAGCACAACTTCAAGTTAATTTTATCATTTCTGGAACAATTAATTATGGAATCATACAGGTAAATCAGAATCATTTTGGACATTTTAATAAACCATTTTGATGCTAGATTCTTGTTTTGACCGAGAGTCAATAGCAGTTTTAGGAAATCATACTAGAGCTATAACATGCACACAATGATTTTGACTTGCAAGAACTGCAGCTCACGATTATTGTCAGTATACTTGTCCTCTTAAATCCATACACAGATTTTTGACACGCATTGGTGATGAGTTAGGTTTAATTATTCAACAAGCATTTGTGGATCCCACGCTTATATGGTAATCAACATTCCTCAAGAGATTTTTGAGCGGTCTACGGGTATATTTCAAGAAGAAACTATTCCAAGAGCTTTCAAAGAGATGCCAAGCCTCAGGTCAGTGCAATCGCACAGCAAAGAGGCGCAAACAACAATGAATTCTAGAATATTTAGGATATGCTTATCCTCAGGTCAGTGCCACCGCACAACAGAGAGGCACACAACCTATCTTCTTGTTAGAGCATTTATTTTCTTTTTGCACATAACGCACCAACAACATAACTTATTAGCTTGATTGCATTTTTCATTTTTCCATGTGCTTTGCTCGTCATCCCTTAGGTTATGGTCGTCCGCACACATTTGAGGCGTTTATTTTGCTCGTCACCCCTTATTGGAACTGCGTTGATTGTGTTAATCAGGGATAAGATGGGAACCCATAGCAAGTTGAACAACCTAGTTCGAATTTAAGCCACCAATAAGGTCTACTCATCTATTGTGTTGAATCTACCGACACATTATATAATAAACTAGCAACCTCTAGGTCTACTTTCTCTGTGTTACCTCAGTAGCAGACTAGTTTTACAATCATTTTTCCTTTTATTTTGCTTAGACTTCTTAGATTTATACTTTGAATTTTGCATCTTTATCATTTAAAATCATTTAAAGTCCCAAGCAATTTGATCATCGTGTACTATCATTTTCCATAAGCGTTGAAACAGAATCACAGATTTGATTTCATTTATTTTAGCTAAGCTGCCATCCTCCCTCATTTTTTTAAGTAATTAAATATTGTATGAATTTAATGCTAAATTAACCTATTTCTCCCCCTAAAATTCTAAAATCAAAAATCAAAAATCTTTTTGTGTTTTTGGATTTTTAATAGACAAAAAAATAAATAAAATAAAAATAAAGACCATGTCGGACTACGCACTTTCCTCTTCTAAAATCACTTCACTTTTCTTTTTCACGCCATTAACCTCTAAAAAATATAAAACCCTAGGTTTATCAAATGCTTTAATGTAGAGGTCGGCGCGTTGAAAATCCGTATTTATTTTAACAACATCAATTAAGTGCTTTTCAAAGCAGTCACATATAAAATGATATTTGATACCGATGTGTTTAGTTTTAGGGTGTTGGACCGGATTTTTAGTGACAACTATAGCAGCAGAATTATCAACAAAAATAGGGGTATTAGAAAATTGCAAACCGTAGTCTCGCATTTGCCGTTGAATCCAGATGATTTGTGAACAGCAACTTGCTGCAGCAACGTATTCAGCTTCGCATGTTGACAAAACAACGGAGGTCTGCTTCTTACACTGCCAGGTGACTAACCGTCTACCAAAGAACTGACATCCCGCTGATGTTGAATTGTAATTCATCTTGCAACTGTCATAATCTGAGTCACTATACACTGTAAGCTCAAAGTCATCGTCATGAGGATACCACAACCCGAGTGTTGGAGTACCCTTCAGATAACAAAAAATCCTTTTGACGCTGATGAGATGGTTTACTTTTGGTTTCGCCTGATATCTGGAACAAAGACACGCCGTGTACATGATATCAGGTCGTGAGGTTGTGAGGTACATGAGAGATCCGATCATTCCTCTGTACATGGTGGCATCAACCAGATCACCATTTTCTTCGGGTTCCACGTCATAGTTGTTGAACATAGTTGACCTTGTCAAACTTGACTTTCTCATTTCCTACTTCGCCTTGTGCTGTGATGTAACCTCCTTTTTTCCCAGCAAATGAAACATGTCCCCCTTTGATTTGTTTGACGTTGAAAAGAATGGATGAATTCCCTATCATGTGCCTAGACGCCCCACTATCAATAATCCAGGTGTTAGTGATAGTGTTATAGCGGACACCCTGCATAGTCAAAGAAACTTGTTATTTCATATTTGGGACCTAAGCCTTAACCGGCTTGGGTGACCCAGAGGAATCACACATCATAAACTCAATCCATTATCTTTTAGAGGCTGAGAGCATATCTTTCTTCTTATCATTCTCACTATCAGACCTTATAGATTTTTCTTTCCATAAGCCAGTTTTGTGTAAGGCGTGTTTGTGGTAAACAGACGACTGACTTATTGTTTGAACTTTTGGTACACTAACACTCTTAGGTGGAGTGTTAGATCTTATTTTAGAAGAACTTGATTGTGTGTCATAAAGTTTAATTTTCTTTCTAGGTGTCTGATAGCAAGGACAATTTTGAGAAATATGTCCTCGTTTTCCACAACTATAGCAAGATCTTGCTTCTACAGACTGAGGAAAACTTTTATGTGATGTTGAGTTTAGTGAAGGTGGGAGGTGTGTCTCGTTTGGTTTTGTCTCTACTCTTTTAGATGTAACTTTTACTAACAGAATAATTATTTTGACGTTTTGAACATCTTTAACATGCTCTTTGGTGGGACTTTGATGACTAACACGTGTGTGGTTAACTGGTTTAGTCAGTTTGGGTTCTGAAATAGACTTTGGTGAACATGACCTTACATTAACCCTTTTAAATGCATCATCCAAGTTCTCAATGGGCATCTTGCCTTTTGATTTCAAAGTAGCCTCCTTCTGTTTAGTGTCAGATTTCATATGCTTACCCGTGGAATCAGGATCACTAACTAGAGAAGTAGACACCACATGATCCTTAATTGGATTGTTATTAACTGGTCTACATTTTTTATTTAAAAGTATCTCATGTGGTGGTGGCACTACTTTGTATCCCAAACCTTCCCTATTGTTTCATTCTTTCACTAAGTTCTGTACTATGTGAGAAGAACTAGCCCAACTATGCAATTATTGTTTTAATGAATTAACCTCGACTTCCAAACTGCTTTCTCCTTTTTGGTTTCTTCTAATGAATTTAAATAAAACTTTATATCATTGGATTGATTTAAGGCAACAACCTCGGTTTCCCTTAGTTCTTTACCCAACAGTTCTATTTTTTCTTTAAAACTGCACTCATTTTGTTTTAATATACGATTTGCTTCAGTGCAGAGTTGTAAGTCATTTACTAAGTTATCATTGTGTTCTAATAACCTAGAAAATTTTAGATCTATGGTTTCCCTAAATTTTTCACATTCAAAACAAACATGTTTATTAAATAGTTGATCTAAAGAACTTACCTGTGAGGAGTCAGTTGAATCAGCCATCAATGCAGAGGTAGAATCATCTGTTGTTGGAGATTCTGAACTTGAAGCTCTGAGCTCTTCCTCAACCAAGTGGTTTACCACATTCACAGCTTCTTCTGTATCTGACATCACTTGCTCTGCTGCAATCTCACCTTCACTAGCAGACCCATCATCCAATGCTTCTACACAAGCAATGTTTGATTCTTCAGGAGAGATAAATCGAAAGGACCAGTCTTGTCCTTCATCACCTTGGGTTGTTAGTGTTTTAGTCTCTTTATGTTAGAGCATATATAGTCATATATAGTGTGTATGTCGCTTGACGAATAGTCTAGGCTTAATGTAATACACCTGATATATTGTAAACACATGAAACTGGGTCATTCGTAGGAGCATATGCGAATAAGACTCAGTCGTACGACTGAGCCTTGCTAATGGGCCAGTTGTGCCACTGAGAGATGCGATTGGGACATTTGCAAGACTGAACCATAAGTATGGTCCAGTCGTACGATTGAACCATACGCATGGTCCAGTCGTACGATTG
>BJCM01210769.1:0-12624 GCA_018326385.1 Flaveria bidentis
CCGACTGTAAGAGAGTTCGAACACCTAAACCCAACAAAACACACACACAATCGAACATACGACACACATAAGCACATAACCGAAGCAAGAACTCAATAAAAACACATAAACCCTCGAATTCCTACCTTGAATCCGGCCTTCTCCTTGTTCTTCTTCAAGTCCCGACAGTACTCCTCTTCCTCTCTCTGAAATTTCGTCTGAAAAGGGCGTGATGGGGAAATGGGCGACCATGCCCTCTTTTAACACCAACCCTCTGTACCTTTTTGTCCTTTTTACACCTTTAATCCTCCATCTTGGGTTAAATTTGCATTGGCTACCTTTATCATTACTTTATTGTCTTTTCTTAAATATCCGGGTGTTACAAGGATCCCCAAAGTCATTTGTTCTAAACAAGTGCAAGACCCTGTAGTCCCTGTACTCATAGCAATTAACAACATATTATGTCAATGCCCTTGATAGTAACAGTCACGTCTGATACGCTTATCATAAGTTGAGACTATGGAATGCAACTCCATTTCCATAGTCATACTTGCAAGACTTTTCATTTGCATTTAGCCTATTTATCTATACTACTATATAACATATTAGAAAAATAAGATGGTAATTTCATTCAAAGTTTAATACACCTATACAATATTTTATGCATAGAGTAAAAGTGTTTTATACAATATTTCCACTTTTGCCACTATTTAATTAACTTCTTCGAATTATTGTATTATTTAATACATATTATTAATACATTACTTAATAATGTGATATTATTTATTTCACTTTATTAAAATTTATTTTATTTATAATAATATAAATTGACAATAAAATTTAGAGTAACTAATCTTATTTTTAAAACTAAATATATTTAAATTAAGTATTATTTTATTTAATTACTTATATTTATACTACTATATAATACACATCCTTGGATAGAGGTATAATTTGGCCAAACACACAAGTTTTGAAGCAACATATACAAATGAGTAGAAAATATTTAAAAGTGGTAGAAAAGAAAATTTTTAAGACATTTTAGTGGTAATATGGTAAATTTATCCATTAAATTTCATATACATTAACATTTTTGCCCTTGTCTCTTTTATGTATTTAATAAATATTATTAATATATTATTTAATAATATGATATTATTTATTTCACTTCATTGAATTTAATTTTATTTATGATAATACAAATTAACATTTAAATTTATATTTACCAATTATATTTCTATAACTAAATACTATTTAAATTAAATATTTAAGTATATAACTTATATATATATCATTATATTTGTAAAAAGTAATTTTTTCTAGGGGCATACTGTGAGTTTAATAACTTTAATATTTATTTATATCTTTTATGATAAAAGTTAAAGGAAGATAGAATGATACTTTTACATATGTATTAAGACATCCATATGAAAAATCATGCTTAAATTTTTAAAAATTAACCATTGTATTATATTTATGCCATTACAATAAAGTATAACATATGATACTTATAAAACAAATGCTAAAACATATACATGTCACCAAACAAAGCCATCATTTATTTTCAATATCGTTCATTATTGTGATCGGGCACTAAGCCCTTTTCCCTTTCCCTTGCTGCTTGTTAAGAGCTCAATAACAATCGTGATGGTTATTTATGGTGACAATTTCTCCATTAACTTTCTCTGGTTTACGAAAATCTTCACCAAAAGTTAAATTAGATAATCATAAAACTCTAACTTACATTTATAAAATGAAACCCCCCCGTAAAATCTATGTAATAACTGATTTCCCATCACAAATAACAAACATGATTGTACTAATCTTGTTGGGATAATACACTTGCCTTAAAGACTTTACTAATATACGTAATTGTTTTCTTTCATTCATTTTTTAATAATTATATTTTGTTTTTTAATGAATTTCATAATGAACCGAACTAATACCGACTAAATTTGAATTCCCATAAAATCGTGCAACATCTGTACCGCCGCAACGCATGAGCATTTCCACTAGTTATTTCATTACGTTCCACTTTGTCATTTTTTCATTGTCTTTTACTTCATTACATAATGCTTTGCTTTGTTATTACATAATACTATGCAAAATATCAAATAAATTTTCTGATCTTTCTTCGAATAAATAAAAATCCTAAATGACACGTGTCACTCTCCCAAGACTCCTCAACTTTTTTTCACCCGCTTCTCTCTCCTATTAATATAAATTTTTTTAATTGGTTTTGTATTCTTTTGTTTTATGTCTCTCTTCTATCAAATCATTTCTGAATTTTTTAGACAAATCGGTATTTAGTAATCCAAATTATTAACTATTAACTAAAATTAATAATAACTAACAATTTGAACAGTATTAATTATGTCTTTTGATTTTGATACTAATAATAGTCCGAGTTTAATCATTCGTTTACTTTATTAGTTTTTTATGATGTTTCACGTGGTGTGGTTTGTGACATGACGTATGATATGGTTATAATTTAAAAGATAAATATATTACTAATTTCTTTTTTTATTAAAGATCATTTTATGAAGTTATTTAATGTAACGTTTTTGTTGCTAGTTGAATAGCTTGGAGACAAAGAGACGTAAAAATTGAGTGATATATTTATATATATTTTTTATTTTAATTATGTAATACGTCATGTCACATGCCACGTCACGAGGGGCATCCTGTGTCACATCATAAAAAGATAATGGAGTTAACAAGCAATTAAACCGTAACTGTTATTATTAATAAAATTAAAAGTTGAGATTAATACTAGACAACAACCACTACTTTGGATCATTAAAATTCAATTTTTATTTTTCATATAAAGTGTTTTATATTTAAAAAATGTTAGATCAATTCATAAAATAATTTTTATATATTAAACATTTCTTTTATTCTTTTTTCATTTCATCATGTTTTATCTTTAGTCACGATCATCACCGACCACCATAAATGTGACAACCCAAAAATTCGACCAAATTTTGCATTTTTAACCATTAAAGAGATGCTACATATGCCCAACAAGTATAATGCGTAGCACAAATGAATCCATTAGGCTCAATAAGGCCCATTAAGACCTTTATGTTCAGTTGAAGCTCGACTCGGTAACCCTAAGCTTTAACTATAGCAAACACAGTTAACAAGTCACAAATATTAATGGATAGCGCAACAAACTCTAAAAGGCACTTAAACACGTTAAATATACGAAATTAACACGTATTAACCTAGTTAACCAACCGACACGTAAATTTTACGAAATAAATATTTCATCATTGTTTATTATAATTATTGTTTCATTACCCCTCTATAATCTCCGGCCGGTTCTCGGCCACCCCATGGCGGCGCACAAGCGCACAACTACCTGCCATCACCTATCGCTTCCCCTTCTTTTTATCTTCTAGTTTTGTGGTACTTAGCGTCTACGATAATGGTGGTTGTGGTGTTGGTGGTGCAAGGCAAGGGTGTTGATGAAACAGTGGTGGTTCTCGGACAATCACACAAAGGAAACAATGGTGATTGTTTAGGGATCAGAAAACCTTGAACCACCACATAAGGTTGTAAGTTATGATGGTGATGGTGGGCTTCAGGTGACGGGTGGTGGTGCTGCAGTGATACTATGCTAGTCATAATGTCAGTTGTGGGCTGTGGCCGTGAGGGCGGTAGATGAACAACTCAATTATGTGGAGAAACCAGTGGCAATCATTGAGCGTAAAGAGAGAAGGTTAAGGAATAAAGTGGTTCCTCTTGTGCGTGTACAGTGGAAGCACAGAAAGGGATCAGAATCTATGTGGGAGACTAAAGAAGAGATAAGACAGTATTACCCATGTTTGTTCGAGAAATAACAGGTTTCGGGAATGAAACCTATATAAGGGAAGTGGACTTGTAAAACCCGGTTATTTAGACACAAAGACAGAAGAATAAGTGAAGAAAAAGAAAGAAAAGCTAGTTGACCCAAGTTGAAGGGTTAAATGTATAAAAAGAACAAAATGTTTGAAAAGTAGGTGTAAAAGGTGGCATGGCCGCCCATGTTGTCTACACACTCACATCATTCGGATTTTTGAGAGAGAGAAAGAAAGAGAGAACTGAAATCTCGGATATTTTGAAGAACCTGTGCAGAGTTTGAATTCAAGGTAAGAATTCATGGTTTTTGAGTGTTCTTAACCAGTTCTATCCTCGGGTGTGTGCTTATGTATGTTTGTATGTGTTCGGGTACGTTTTTGGTGGATTTCTAGGTGAGAACTTTTAGCAATCTGGTTTCAAAGGAAGTCTTACCTGAAGAGGCTGCTAAAGTGAGTTCTAGAACTCCCTTTTTACTTGTTTTTAATTGCTTGGGGCTAGAAATACATGTATGAACGTTTTATGAAAAATGGGTTCTTATACCCGTAGGTGTGTATGTGTGTATGTTACGGGTGGGGTTGATTATGGGCTTTGTATGTGTGGATGATGTTATTGTTATGTTTCTATGGCTTAGAATGCATGATTTAAGCTTAGAATAAGTTGTGAATGATTGGTGGGCTGATTGTTCTTCCGTATTGACAAATGCGGAAGACCAGAAGTAAATGCGGATGAAGAGTCTGCTAGAGGAGAGCTGGTTGCTCTTGTGCATTGAAATATGCGGAAGATTAGAGGAAATGCGGACAACAGCTTTTGTTCATACGCATTACCTAATGCGGATGATCCGCATACTAATGCGGACAATAGATTTTGTTTATCCGCATTACCCAATGCGGATGAACCGCATACTAATGCGGATGACCCTCTGAGTCTAACTTATCCGCATTTGCTAACGTGGATGAGTAGGAGGAAATGCAGATGAAGATAGTTTATTTTTCTGATTTTTCAAAGAAATGGGTAGATGTAGGCCTTGACTTGGGAGGTTCACGGGGGTTCATGTAAGTTGACTTTTGAGGTCATGGATGATGATGTATGATTGCTACTTATGCATGATGGTATGTATGATGTATGTTATGCATGTATGATGTGCCTTGTATGGTGTTGTTGTATGTTTATCTATATGTTCCTTGTTATATGATTATTTTCCCGTGGCTTTACGTTGAATGTTAATGAATGAAATGAAAAGTATTATGTAACGTAAAGTGGAAGACAATGAAAAGAGGAATGAAATGAAAGAATGCATGTATTAATGAATGAATGAACGTAAGAAAGGCTTGCAAGCAAATGTATGGGGGTTCACACACAATGAGGGGTGTTAGCTCAACCTTGTGCGGGTTAGCTACCCCGTCAGGATGCACACTGGGGCCTAATCCGTGTGATTAAGCAAATGTATGGAGGTTAACACCCAATGAGGGGTGTTAGCTCAATTATGTGCGGGTTAGCTACCCGGTCAGGATGCACACTAGGGCCTAATCCGTGTGATTAAGAAAATGTATGGAGGTTGACACCCAATGAGGGGTGTCAGCTCAATTGTGTGTGGGTTAAATACCCCATGAGGATGCACAAAGGGGTTCAATATTTGTGATTTGACCATATGTATGGAGTCCTTGTTGCTTAACCCTAGATGAATTGCTTGGTACTCTAGACAAGGGTTAAGCACATGGCAGGACCTAGATGGAAATGAAAGATAATAAATGTACGAAATGAACGATGATGAAGATAATAACTATTATCTATGTGTACGTACAATGTGTGATCACTTTCTAGAGCCTAGTATGATTTGAAAGAAAGTAAAGAACGGTTTTAAACGAAAGATAAAGTATGTTTAACTATAAAACTAGAACTCACTCAGCAACACTGATTTTTATGTGTTTCCAGTTGGCAGGTAATGTTGCTAAGGATGGCACGGGGCGAATACTCGAATCATTTTGGATAGCATTCTTTTGTTTAATGTTTTTGCATTGTAATGCGAACAAACTATGTTTTGTAATGAATGTTGTATTAACTTGCAAAAGCATTTATTTTGAAATGAAAGGTTCTATTTAATGTTTCCGTTGCAATGTTTTATTTAAGTTAATGAAAATATATGTTTATGTGCGATGAATTTCCTTCTGTAAGCGTCCCGGGAAAGGGGCCATACAAGTTGGTATTAGAGCCAAAGTTTAAGAGAAACAGGTAATTTTCAAGATAAACCTAAACTTAAACTGAAAATAGGATGGAAAGGGAAGGGATGCCAGTCTGAGTAGCTGCGTGCTATTAGGTTTTTTCGAAATGTTAACTGATATTACGTGCGCATGTTATATGGTTTATGTGCTGCTTGCAGATTTAGATACTGATGTAGTCAGGATAGGTAATGCTTGGGGTATGAAGAGTAAAGTAAGTGGCTAATCACAACTGGCCACTGTAATTAGGGACTTACTATACTTGACATAAACTAAGATGTTCCCTTGAATGACCGTGTTGGTGTTTGAATCTTTCAATGTGTGTTAGAGGATGGCTGGTGATAGATCTTCTAAAGCTTCGAGGGGTGGAGGTCGTGGTGGACTTGGTGCTGAACCGCGGCCCAAAAGAGGAAGGCCTAGAGTTGAAAAGGTGGTTCATGAAGAACCCGAGACCCCTCATCCGGAGGGTGGAGATTAGAGTGCTAATTTGAGAGCCTCAGTAAAGGAGGCTATTGTGGAAGAAGTTTATCAGGTCATGCAGACGATCTTACGTTTATGGTGAGTGAAGTAATAAAGGCTGTAAGGGAAGGGGAAAGGAAAGAGAGGAATAGGTCCTCGGGAGGACGGGAGCAACTAGAGCCGAAAACGATTCTCTCCGATGATGAAGAGGAGGAAGAAGAAGAGCCTGTGCCGGAGGCGGCACGAGGCTGTAACTACGGGGCATTTCAATGGTGTAAGCCCTCTACTTTTGATGGTAATGGAACTGCTGCTACTACTCACTGATGGGTGAGGGAAATGGAAGTTGTTTTGAATATCAGCAAGTGTCGAGAGGACCAGAAGGTAAAGTTTGTTGCCCACTTGTTTGTGGACTCGGCCTTGTGTTGGTGGGACAGTATTATCCAAGCCAAGGGTAGTTAGGCAATTGGAAGAATGAGGTGGTCTGAGTTGAAGAAGCTGGTAATTAAGGAGTTTTGTCTTCACTGGGGGATGGATAAGGTGGAAAGGGAATTCCTGCAGCTGGAGACGGGAACAATAACACATCAACAATACACCACCAAATTCAATGAGATGGCACGGTTGGTGCCGGATCAAGTGACGCCTCTGTCATGGAAGATCAAGAGGTATACTCAAGGCTTGCCGGCGGATATCCGTAGGCACATGATCAATGCCCGGCCGAGCATGTCTAGGTCGGCAGTCGATTTGGCAGGAAGGTTGTATAATGAACGAGAGGTGGTGGTGGCTGAGGTGAGTAAGAAGGATGGTGGCGACCGGAGTTGGAATGGGAAAAGGTTTGGTCGGGGTGGTGCCACGACAAGTAAAAAGAATGCACGAGTGGATGATCGTCGTGTGGTCACACCTGGTACGGGGTCAAAGAGGTGTGGCAAATGCGGGAAAGAGCATTCAGGAGAATGCAAATAGGGGTCAAACATCTGCTTCAAGTGTGGGAAGCCTGGTCAAATGGCTACAGATTGTGGGGTTATGAGGTGTTTCAACTATGGGGAAAGTGGTCACATGAGTAGGGACTGCAAGAAGCCAAGGGCTGAAGGTTCGGGAGTGAAGAAGGCTGGGGGAGAAGGACAGAGGGCGAGCACTAGAGCGTTTACGATAACGTAGGAGGAGGCTAGGATGAACCCTGATGTTGTGTCAGGTACGTTTCTAGTAAACCAAAATTTAGCCTCTGTGTTATTTGATTCTGGTGCTAGTAAAATTTTTATTTCTGCTGCTTTTTGTACTAAACTGCCTGTTAGTAGTAGGAGTGTTGATGCACTCTTTGATGTAGAAACTATCATAGGTGAGTCTACTCGGATTTCTGAGATGATAGAAGGTTGTGACATGGAATTAGAAGGTCATAAGTTTCCTCTTAGACCTTTCATGATGACCTTAGGCGGTTTCGATGTAGTTCTTGGGATGAATTGGTTAGTGGAGTACGACGCGAACATTGTGTGTCGCAAGAAGATGATTCGGTTAATAGCTCCTGACGGGAGTATGGTGACGGTTTATGGTGATCGAGTCACTACAATTCCGAGAGTGATTTCGATGGCGGTGGCGGGAAGGTGCATGAGGCGTGGATGTAGTGCCTACTTGGCCTATGTAAAGGATGTGGATACAGTAACACCATAACTGTCCGATGTACCGGTTGTGTGTGACTTTCCAAATATATTTCCCGAAGACTTACCAGGAGTGCTACCTGACCGAGAGATCGAGTTTCAGATTGATTTGATACCAGGTGCCCAACCTGTTGCCAAGGCACCGTATCGTTTGGCTCCGACTAAGATGAAAGAGTTGATGGAGCAATTGCAAGAGCTGCTTGATAAGGGATTTATTAGACCGAGTATCTCTTCTTGGGGTGCTCCGGTTTTATTCGTAAAGAAGAAAGACGGTAGCATGGATGTGTATAGACTACCGTGAGCTAAACAAGTTGATGGTGAAGAATCCGTACCCGTTACCGAGGATTGATGATTTGTTTGATCAGCTTCAAGGTGCCAGTTGGTTTTCAATAATAGATCTACGATCTGGCTATGATCAATTAAAGGTGAAAGAGCAGGATATTCCTAAAACAGCTTTTCGCACGCGTTATGGTCACTACGAATTTCTCGTTATGTCATTTGGTTTGACCAACGTGCCAGCTGCTTTTATGGACTTGATGAATCGACTGTTTAGGACGATGTTGAATAAGTTAGTGATTGTAACTCCCGGATGAACACTTGAATCAAATAACATGAAGATTTGTAAGATCAAACAATAATAATCACAATAAAACCCCTTGATATTCAATTGATTGCATATGATTTGTACAAAGTGGTAACCCCAATCAATTGGTCATTCAACCATTAACCAACACTAATGAAAATTAAACTTTTTATAGTCTAGACTAATATTCACTAATTGCACTTAACCCCCTAGACTTAGGCTAATTAATACAAAATTACATGTAAAGCATAAAAATGACTACAAACAAGACAAAATATATTTTGTTCACACAAAATATATTTATTACAATAAAACTCCTAGTCATTTAAATCTTCAACGTCTCGTCTCGGTTCCTCGTCTCGAACGTGTCGGGTTTGACATTTGTTGACTTTGATCGTGACGTTGACTTTTGTTGACTTTCACTGTGTTGATAATATAGACTATCTTTTATAGCTCCAACAATACTCCCCCTTAGTCTATCATTATCAACATCTTCAAACAAAATCAGCATCGAGAAATCAAGAATAGAAAGATCTTCAATTTGATTCTTTCTGAATCTGATGAGAAAATTTTTTTTATCTCATAAGCTCCCCCTTTTCGAGTGCAAGCTTTGTAAGGATATTAGAACAACTTTCCCAAATCTCTAATCTTGAGTGCTTCAGAAGATGTAGGAGGAGGATTCCTAGCTTGGTATCTTCTGCAAACTTGAGGAACAGGTTCTCTGATCAGGTACACTGCCCAACTGATGATCGGCCATCACTTAAAGCAAAAATCTGAAACACATTCTCAAACACAATCTCGACATTTCTAATTAGATCATTTCATTTTAACAAAATAAACCCGTGTTTATCTGTGTGTGAAAAACAAGCGAACCCGTGTTCGTTTGTGTGCAATTTCTGTGAAATACATGAAAAATGATAAAATTGTAACAACATAATACGGAAGACCAAAAAAAAATTTGAAATGAAAATTTATTATAATTTTTTTAATTTTATATATCAATTTTTTATTTGTTTTTTTAAAACGAGAACTGAATCGATCATGAGATCACATCCTCAAGATATACTTTAGCACAAAGATGAATTTAAACATCGACAAGAAATGAGATCACACTGGTAACTGAATCTAATCACAGTCTTTGAATGAATTTTGAAATTCTTAAACAGGTCAATAACGATTGCTGATATGTTTGTCCACTTAAACTCATGCCCTATCTTTTTCAACAAGCAGCAGATGATTCGTTAAGGTTCGATTAGATGCTTTAGAATATTAGGACCCCACAATCATTTGGCAAAAACCCTCACCCAACCTTAGGATTTCTTGAATTTTGAATCGATCTTTACAGAGCAAGGCTTGTGAATTAGTGTGTAAGTGATTATAGACATAATATTGCATTCTGTGAAGAATTCATCATTTAGATGATTTGACACAACTTAGACCAAAAAGGTGAGAGCTCCAGGTCTATACTCACGTATAACAAAGAAGATGACCTTTTAATGATATGCTGATGAGAGCTCCAGGTCAGTACTATTATACAGCAGAGGAGATCATCATTCCAGGTCAGTACTTCCGTATAGCAGAGGAGATTTGCACAAACACAAGACACATAAATACACCAGACATGGCCTAAGGATATGGCTTATATGATCATGATGGGTGAAAGATTCATTCTCAATCCAATTTTTGTCGGGACTCAGTTTTTGTGCTGGCCAAAAAAGATTGCGTAAATCCAAACGTCCTTAAGCATATATTTTAATTTAAATCATGATGCTGTTGTCTACTTTATTCTTCAGGCTGAGTCTACCAAGCATATCATTAAAGAATCTATTTGTTTTTCTATTATTTGCAAATAAAAATAAGATGTGAATCAGATAACAGCATGAGTTACTATCATTTCTCATTTTAAAAACGCAAGTCATACAAAAACAAGCATTTCAAGAAGATATACAATCATTTCTCAATCATCTCAAATCAAGTTCCCAGTTCACTTTTCATTTTTATTTACTTATACGCTCCCCCTAAATTTTTATTTTTGCAAACACTTTTTTTATTTTTTTTATTTTTTTTATCTATTATTTTTTTATTTTTTTATTTTTTTATTTTTTTTAAACTGTACAAAAATAAAAATTTATCAAAGCAGGTCTTCCAAACTACACTGATATGAAGATAAGAAATGAATTCTCAAGAAATATGAAGTGATTATGAAGTGAGAACTGTGATTGTGTAGATAAAAATCCAGATTGTGGATAAAATACCATGACCTTAACCTGTTTGTTCCGCCTCAAATTTGAATTATGAACAATTCCTGTCAGTAAAACGGATTACTAACAGTCCTCCTGAATTGTTCCTACACTCATTAACAAATTAGTTTGAAAGGGGAACCCAGGCCATTGTAGTCCTGGAAGTTTCATTTTCATCGATATTAGAAACTTGCTTTTGCACACAACCGTTTAAACAATCGGGGATTACTGTATCCTTCTTTTTAATTTGCCAAAATTTGTTTCGGTTCAATTAACTTGGATTTGAATGAATTAAATTTGAAAATCATTTTTTGTTTAAGACCAGAAGGAAAAGAATTTGGTTTTGAAGCTTTGGTCATTTTCATCTTTGTATCATGTGAAACCGGCTTCACATGAAAAGGTTTGGATGGAGGGTTTTTCATCCAACCATTCAAAGATGTGTGTTGTTTACCTCTTGATCCAGAGAAGTAACCCATGTTTCCTTTACCGTCTAGAACATTCTTTTTAGACTTACATTCGGAGAAGCAATTTTTTTTGCCTTTACCATTCGTAGCAAGCCTTTGAGGACATTTCTTTACCACATGACCTTCTTTTCCACACTTAAAACAAGCCTTGAATGGCTTTTGATGCTTGACTGAATCATGTGATACAGGTGGGGATGAGGATTTCTTTGAGCTTGTAGGAGATTCTTGCTTGTTTTGGCATTTGCTATGCTGAACAGGGAATAAGATCTTCACTAATTGAGTGGGTTTTTTTGTAATTGGAGAAGAGATACGTATTGGTCTTGATTCAGCTTTTGGAAGCTTTTGTGACTTGAAAAATGTTAGGAGACATCTTGATCTGTGAGGAACCAACACGCACCTCTATGATTGATTCATCATCTGAGCTTGTCCAGTCTCGTATACATAGATCTTTCTCCAACGGATCTTGATTGACATCTCCTATTGTGTTGGCTTCACTTATAGGATTCTTATTTCCTAATGATTCAAAAACTGTTCCTTCTTTGACAAACCTAACGGGAACAAACGAAGGAATGTTACCTGATTTGAATTTGTTGAAGAAAGTTGAAGAAGAAACTTATATTGGTGTTGGAGCATCAAAAGTGGAATCGTCATTAATCTTCTTATCAGACCTTTGCCTAAGGAATCCCAAACCTACAGGAGAATCCTACACATCTCTAACCTCTTTAAGATTAATGTTGCTTAAACCTGCATTTAAACTATTAGTTTCTACAGCTTCAATCAAATCATTTGTTGAATATGGTCTGGGGATTGGTGAATAACATTAAGTAGAAGGAGGTGGAATTGAAATAAATACAGTTTCATCATCAGATTTATATCCAATCCCATGTTTTACCCACGCCCCTTGTTGTTTAGCAATAAGCTCATCCTTTTTCATATGTGACAGGGTCCATTTATCAAGCTTCATTTGAAGCTTTGTCATTTCAAATTACGCTATAACAACTCTTTCTCTCAAAATATTAATTTCAACGTTACGCTCCAAAATTGTTCTTTTTAAAAGATCATTTTCAGCCACTAGAGCTCCCACTTCTCCTAAGGAGCAGACCACTCCCATCTCTTCAAGGATTAGTGTTGAGGTTCCTCATACTCAGCCTGATGAGCTCATAAGCCAAACTGCCTTAAGCCATCACTCTG
>BJCM01210771.1:0-11190 GCA_018326385.1 Flaveria bidentis
GCGATTGGCCCATTCGCATGGTCCAGTCGTGCGACTGAATCAGATTACTTAGTTAAACACATTCTTGATTCTTTTATGATTCAGAACACGTCTAACAACTGTAAGCCTATATAACACGTTCATATATGCGTGTATCAATACATAATATAAATAGATATAACATTAAACAATTATAAACCTGTAAAGTCAATATACGTTAAACAATTCATTAATGAAATATTAAACATAATAAACACAACCAACCATTAGTATTTCATTAAGTATCAAATCATTACACAAGTGTAAGACATATTACATTCAGATCAGGATCTAGGTACATATATGTATCAACATGGTCGTCCTCATTCGAGGGACATGCAGAGTAGCTGCACAAACAAGCTTACTCTGGTCCAACTCACCGTTGATTATGTGCTAAATGAACCTAGGATACATAAAAAATGTGTCCTTTTGAAGGTTTCCCATAAGGTTAGTCAGCACAAACCTTGAATAGTTAAAGAGGAGGCTCTTCACCAATCCATGAACTAGGAAGCCCAGTTCATATGGGATTTGATCCCATCCCCCAGACTTGTTAGACAAACAATGGAGAACAATGTGAAGTAGAAACTTCCAGTTGTAAGAGAAATTGAACTTGTACACTATAAATCTACTCACATCTCCACCATATCCCATTTGGAGATATGTGTCATCTAGGTCTGATTTGGGGAACTCAATAGGAGCGCCTTCATCGTGGAGCTCTAGATGCTTGCGGATGACTTGTTCATTAATGATTAACTCCTAGCTTGAAATGCTTGACTAATAACCCTAATTCTGTTTAGGAGTACAATCTAATCGTTACCCCAAAATTCTTCCATGTGATTCAAGTAAATGGTGGGGTTCACAGTCAGAGCAGTAAAGTAGGTAGATTGGGTAAGAAAGGAGATGATGTCTGAGAAGTCGGCATCCTTGGTAGAGTCAAGGAGTGCGACTTGGTCGTGTTGAGGGTTGAGAGCCATTGTGAGAAAGAACAGGGCAAACAAGTTTGAGCAGGGTAAATTTAGGGTGAAGAAAGCTTTGGATAGTAAATTTGGTAAAAAGATTAAAGTGAAGATTCGAGATTATTTAAATGGGTGGAATGGGGGTTTTTGGGGGTTGTGGATAAGATGAAAAGATGGTTTGGGGTAAGATGTGATAGTGGCGGTAAGGTTAAAAACCATTTAAAAAATTCTGACATCATTAAAAAAATCTTTACTTTTTACTGTGTGGGCCCCAAAGATTTCCGTTACAAAGCAAAGTCTTCTTCCGAAGGTAAAAGTATTTTCGAATTCCAAAGTCAAAACTTACTTCCAAAGGTAAATAAATTTACTTTTGAGAGTAAGAAGGTCTTCCGAATGGAGAGTTTTGTATGCTTCGGAAGTAGATCTGATACTCAATCAATCGCTTCTTCTGAGACAAAAACACTTCTGAGAAGAATTCCCTTTGGAGAAATTTAGCTACGGAAGATATGTAACCAATATTCTGAAGTTTAATTTCTTTTTTGAAAAACCCATACTTAGAAATTTAACCTATTGTAACAGGGCTTATCTTGTTTTAACACAAGACATTACATATTTCTAAAAGGTTTTTTCAAGTAAGATAGACTAATCAATGTTTATCTTCCCAATAGCTGTAATAATATATTTAAATCTTTGTTCATCATAGACTAATCAATGTTTATCTTCCCAATAGCTGTAATAATATATTTAAATCTTTGTTCATCAAAAGCCTTAGTGAACAAATCAACATATTGTTCATTGGAGTCAACTTTGATTTGTTTGATCAGGTTTTTCTCATGAATATCTCTAATGAAATGGTACCTGATATCAATGTACTTTATCTTGGAATGCTTCACAAGATTTTAAGTGATGGAGATAGAACTATTGTTTTCAATATGGATAGGAGTGCTCATGAAGTTGAATCCATAGTCTAGCATCTTGTTTTGAATCCACAACAGCTGAGCATAACAACTTGCAGCAGCAATGTATTCAACTTTAGCAGTAGATGTAGAGACACATGATTGCTTTCTGCATTGCCATGAGACGATCCTTCCACCAAGAAATTGACATCCTCCTTATGTGGATTTCTTGTTAATATTGCAGCCACCATAGTCACTATCTGAGTAGCTATAGAGATTGAAGTTGCTATTTCTAAGATACTAAAGACCTAATTTACGTTCTCCTTTGAGGTATCTAAGGATTCTCTTGGCAACAACTAGGTGAGACACCTTTGGAGTAGCCTCATATCTTGTACAAATACATGTAGCAAACATGATATCCGGTCTACTTGTTGTGAGATACATCAGAAAACCGATGATTGCCCTATACTGATGTTGATTAGTATCCTCCCCCTCAGAGTCAGGACAAAGGTCATGGTTTCTGGGTATCGGTGTCTTGGTTGGCTTACAATCCTTCATATCAAATCTCTCTAAGATATCAGAGACATATTTAGATTGATTACTAAAGAACTCTTCTTTCATTTGCTTCACCTGAATTCCAAAAAAAGTCCTTTTTCCATGGAACTCATCTCAAACTTCCTCTTCATAATGCTCTCAAAGTCTTTACACATTTGGTCATTTGAAGAACCAAATATGATATCATAAACATAGACCTGAACGAGCAATAGGTCTTTCCTAGACTTCTTAATAAAAAGAGTCTTATAAATGGTTCCTCTAGTGTAACCATTCTTCAGGAGAAACCGAGACAAAGTCTCATACCACAGCCTAGGTGCCTGGTGTAGCCATAAAGAGCTTTATCCAGTTTGCACACATAGTTGGGGTGTTGTGGGTCTTCAAATCCTAGAGGTAGGCACACATAGACCTCCCTATCTATATTTCCATATAAAAAGGTAGACTTGACATCAAGTTGATATACAGTAAAGTTCTTGGATGCAGCATAAGCAATGAAGATTCTAACTGCCTCAAGTCTTGCAACAAGTGCAAAGACATCAGTATAATCAATTTCTTCCTCTTGGGTGTATCCTTGAACAACCAGTCTAGCTTTGTTCTTGATGATCTAGCCTCTATCATCTCTTTTGTTCCTGAAAATCCATTTGGTGCCTATAGGTACTTGACCAAATGGTTGCGGGCAAAGGTTCTAAACCTTTTGTCTCTTGAATTGAAGCAACTCCTCTTGAATTGACTCTACCTAGCTACTATCCTTTAAAGTTTCTTCTACTTTCTTTAGTTCCATTTGAGACAAGAAGCATGAGTACATGCAGACATTCAAATGATGAGTTTGTCCCCTTGTTTTCATACCTTCAGAGACTTCTTCTATGATGTTCTCAATTGGATGAGTGTTGTGAACCCTTAGTTTAGGAATAACTTCCAGTTGCAAAGAGAGATCCAAGTTGGACATATTATGCTCGGGAACACGAACACTTGATCTAGCTATTGTTTCAATGTCATTCAATGAGGACTGATTGAATGAAAGAGAAACATCATTATCAATGATTGGCTGAGAAGCAACATTAATAGTTGTTTGTTCCTTCAGAATAATGCTTCTATCAATCAGGTGTTGTACAGTGTCACTTGAAGGAACACTAGTTAAAGCTTCACTATCTCTTGAATGAGTCATGCTACTCGATCTTAAGATAGTTGGAGTTGGATCTTCAGTCACTCTTGGAGAATTTGAACAGGGTCTAACTTAAACTATTGATCATGATCATTTTGAGGACCTGCTCTAACTAAAACATTCTCACAAGATGAATTAGAATAGTTGGGAAACATTTCTAAGTCAAAAATGTAACCAGGGCCATTCCCCTTAACACAAGGAGTGTGCTCATTGACAATAATGTTGGATGATTCCTCAAATTGTTGATTTTTGATGTTATAAACTATATAAGAAATAAAGTTGGAGGAATATCCAATAAAGATAGCATCATCTGACTTCTCAACAAATTTTTTCAAGTTGTCCTTTGTGTTAAGTATGGTACACCTGCTATCAAAGGTCCTTAGAAAGCCAATGAACGGTGGCTTCTTGTTCCATAGCTCATAAGGGGTTTTTCCGTGTGGCTTAACTACAACAACTCTGTTCTGCACATAGCATGTAGTGTTGACTACCTCTGCCCAAAAAGTAAGGTAGCGTTTGGTATGCAGGAATGAGGGCGGAATGGAATGAACCATTGAGGGTGAATGAATAAAGACATGTTTGGTTGGTGGATGTAATAGAATGAACCATTACGTAGTTGATTCCATTCCCTCAAATTCATTCCATCCACTCCCCCTTTTTTTTCATTCCATACCTTCTTCCATCATTAGTCACCAACACCACTCGCCACAACAACCACCACCGACCACCAAGATCGCTCGTCACCAGCAACCACCACCGGCCACCACTACCCCGGGAACACTATCGTCGGACACTGCCACCGCCGCCGCCACTGGAAACCACTGAAGGCCACCATCACCGGCCACGGTCGGCGCCAAAAACCACCGCCGGAAACCACCTCCGAAGGCCACCGCCGCCGCCAGGAACCACCACCGCAAGAAACCACCTCCGAAGGCCACCACCGACATCGCAAGAAACCACCTAAGGCCACTGCTGCCTCCGGAAACCACCTCTGCCACCACCACCAGCCACCACCGTCACCAGAAACCGCCGCCGTCGGCCACCACTGCTGCCGAAAACTGCCACCAACGAAAACCACCGCCAGCCACCACAACCACTGGAAACCACCGCTGGCCACCACCGACACCGGAAACCACTGCCGGCCACCACCGCCATCAGAAACTACCGTCGGCCACCACCGCCACCGGAAACCACCCCTGGCCACCACCGCCGCCAGAATCCACCGCTAGCCACCACCGCCACCGGAAACAACCACCGAAAACCGCCTTCGGTCACCACCGCCGCCAGAAATAGCCGTCGGAAACCGCCGTCGGACACCACCGCTGTCGGAAACCACCGTCGGCCACCACTGCCTCCGGAAACCACCTCCGGCTTCCACCTCTGCTCGCCATCACCATCATAACTACTTTTACATTTCATTGTTTCGATTTTTATAACTAACAAATAAAACAAAGATATTTTTCATTTATTACTAAAGGGCAACCAAACGGAACAATGGAATGTAATGATTCATTTTATTTTTTATCCATTTCATTCCCTTATTCATTCCATTCCTTCGTCCATTCCCTTACCACATACCAAACATACCCTAAGAGTCAGCTTTGAATCAGCTAACATAGTCCGAGCAACCTCAATAAGTGTCATGTTCCTCCTCTCGGTAACACCGTTTTGTTGAGGAGTTCTAGGAGCATTATATTGTCCATCAATCCCTTTTCAGTTACAAAATGAGTCAAGAACTTGATTCTTAAACTCGATCCATTGATCACTTCTAATTATTTTTACCTTGTGATCAATTTGATTTTCTATTTTAAGAATAAAAGATTTAAACGTTTCAAAAGTTTCATCCTTAGTTCTTAAAAAGAATACCCATGTAAATTTTTTAAAATCATCAATTATTACAAGGCAATATGATTTCCTTCCAATGCTCATTATACTTGTTAGACCGAAAAGATCCATGTGCAATAAGTGTAATAGGGTGGTGATGGAGTTAACAACTTTGGATTTATGAGATGCCTTGTGTTGCTTTCCTTTCAGACAAGCAACACAGTTATATTTGTAGAAAATTACTTTTTAGGCAAACCATTTACCAAGTTTTTTTAACCAATTTATTCATGGTTTTAAAATTGACATGACACATTCGTTTATACCATAGTGTTGACTCATTACCATCAGCTTTGGAAAGAAAGCATGATACTTCTCCCAGTGGGGAAGCATAGTTCATATCCAGCTTGTACATATCCCTTTTTCCTAGGAGATCTAAGAAGCACTAATTCTGGAGAAATGGTCATCCTAGGTTTGAGGATAATGCACTCATGTTTTGTGAAAATCATTTGGTGCTTTTGATCACAGAATTGAGAAACACTCAAAAGATTGTGTTTAAGTTGTTTGACAAAGTGTACTTTGTCAACCTTTAACTTGTCGTTGGATACACTCCCTCTGCCAGAAATGTGTCCTCTAGCCTCACCTCCAAACTGAAAAGTACCTCTATCAAAATATTGAAATTGTTAAAGGAGAGATCTGTTCCCAGTCATGTGCTTGGAGCATCCACTATCTACAATCCACACATTATTGTTCCTGTCATATGGATGTCCCTGCATATAAGATGAAAAAGTTAGTTTTTATTGGAAACCCAAGCCTTGTTGGTCTTGGGCTCTTCCAATGAGGATTTTATTAAATCAAATTTAATGCATGGGGTTCAATAAGTGATTGTGAATGGGAGGTTTGGGCTGCAACATCTTCTATGATCTTCCATTCCATCCCTTGGTTGATCATGGAAGATAATCTTGTTAAAGCTTGAGCAGCATGGTATTCTTCCGAAGCTTCTTTCTTCTCGAAAGAAACCTTCACCACCTTCTCTTCTGAAGCAGTCTTCTTCTGGGATGGTTTCCAGGGGACTCACTTGGCTTTCTGAGTCTTCACAGCTTTAGCTTCTAAAGCCATTATTCCTTCGGAAGAAGGATTTTCTTCCTAAAGCAACCTTGCTTTGGAAAGAAGCTTACCCTTTTTCATCACTTGGACCATTTGATAGGGTCCAAATAAGAAACCTTCCCTAACTCCTTCTTTCTTAACATTATTTGCATAATGTGTGCTAGAAGGGTTGTAATAACAATCTTTGGCCATGTGATTTGCAGGCCATACATTATGCATGCAATGTTAATTTTCTAGGAATGTGAAGGCTGTTGTTTCTTGTTCTTCTTGTCTTCAACAACAATCTTTCCTTTTCCCTTTTGATCCTTTTGTTGGATAGGTGTGTTGTTACTACACACTTTTCCATGTTCAGAGGTTCTCACCACCTAGAATCCAGTTGAGATGAACACACCCTTTTTTTTGGGTCAATATTCAGCTTTGATTCAGCCACTTTCTTGGCATTTTTTCTAGCTGCCTTAGCCCGGTTTCTTCTTGATTTGGTGGTAAGAGGTTGGTCATCACTGGTAAGAGAGGTAGGGTCTACCTGGATCTTCCCTATGATGTTCTTCATACTTGCATCACTCTTTGACTCATGAGAAGGTGGAGCAAGTTCATTGGTCCCCAACCTACCTTTGTTTTGATAACAAAGTTTTGAGTAAGAGGATGATGCAAGGATGGCATG
The DNA here is from genome assembly GCA_018326385.1 of Flaveria bidentis. Taxonomy (NCBI): domain Eukaryota; kingdom Viridiplantae; phylum Streptophyta; class Magnoliopsida; order Asterales; family Asteraceae; genus Flaveria; species Flaveria bidentis. Next base: position 7,171 of record BJCM01210771.1, read on the forward strand.
GAAGTTTTGCTCTAAGATAGCATGCTTCCTGGCTTGAGCCTCAACTATGACAAGCTAGGCTTGAGCCTCAAACAATTAGGATATTAAATCCTTTATTTGAGTCTTGTAGTTTGTGTCTTCATGTTCTAAAAGAGACACAGTTTTCTCTAACTCTTCAATTTTTATTTGATAGTCAGATTCAACTCTTTTAAAGTCAGATTTTAAAATATTTAAAGACTTAATATCAGATTTAATTTCCATATTGTAGTCCTGATATAGTTTTACCTTAGCAATACATGATGGAGTATAGAGATGCTCATATACCTTGTTGTCATTTGTTCCAGCCATGAGTGCTTGAACAGGAGTCACATCCTAAACCATCAAGCTCCAGTCAACTTCTTGAGCTACAACTGCTATTTCAGTTGACTTCTTAAGGGGCTTTTGGTGTGGAGGCATGTGAGGAGGCATAAGAGGTTCCCGGATTTGACTTGGGAGCCTTGCATTCCCTAGCAAAATGACCAAGTTGGTTACAGTTGTAACACTTGCCTTGGTTTTGTCAAACCCAAACTTGCTGCTGGCTGGGTTTTGAGGGAATTGTCTTCAAGTTCTCTTAAAGAAGTTCTTGGGTGGGTCCTGAGCCTTCATCAACCATTAAAGTGTTGCTAGCAGGAAGGCTTGAGGGTTTGCTAATCGAATGGCCCCTCTTGTTTTCCATCTCTACAAGGTATCCATCAATAATATCGTATAGTTCAATCATGGTAAGGGAGTTCAGATTATCTGTCCTTTTGATGGAGACACAGTAGAACGTCCACTCATTTGGAAGTGCACTCATGAATTTCCTTGAGAGATCTCTCAATTCAATGGAAACTCCCACTAACTGAAGGGAAGCAATAAGATCCATGTACCTGAAGTATTGCTGGCTGAGGGTCTCTCTAGCAATATAGGTAAAGTTCTCAAACAGTTGCTTGAGTGAATCTTTCTTGGAGTTAGAGTACATTTGTGATAGTGCATCAAACAACTTTTTAGCTGAGTTGTGATGCTCAAACCCTACCATGGTGGAGTTGGGTATAGCAGTCATAAGAGCTGTCATAGCATTGCTGTCTATATCCATCTTCTTCCGGTCTTCATCTAAATAGTCTTCAATAGCCTTCTCGATCATGGCACCATTTCCTCCTGGTGCTGCAACCTTGGGCTTGTAGGGATCATTGATGATAGATAACCACATTCTACCATCAAGGAACCTGATGAAACCTTCTATAGTATACTCCATTGTCTAAAGTTTTCAGGGGTGATGATGGGTGCTTTGGTCATCGTCCCCATCTTAACTTTGATTTCTAAATAAGGGCCATTTTAGAGTGTGGTGAGAAAAGGAGTGAAAAACAAGTTGATTTGGATGGTAAGATCACACAATCAAGAGCCTAAGTAGCTTTAATACCAATTGCAGGATCGGTTTTTATCACTTAACACTTTGTTTTCTCTCAAACTCACTTAATACACACACGGTTTGATGTAGCAGAATCTCTCAAAGAGTTGATTATAATATAATAAGTAACTTAAGAATACAAGATCATAGTTTTCAAGGTACTTGTATATATTACTTCTCAACTCGAATTTTACAAGACTCTTACAAGCATGATACAAGAGAAACAATGAAAAACTATATATACTATCGCCTACAGCCGGTTATACTTTGATACCAGCTGGAATCCTATAACTAAAGCAGATACTACAAAGCTATAGTTAAGGTATCTTAGATAATATCTTATCTAAGATATTGTAGTCATGAAATGTCCATGACTTACCTTTTGTAACCGACTAAAGTTGGAAACTATACTAACAAATAAAGGTAAACAGTGGAATAAAGTATGGTCAATTGCATGGCCTTTCCGGAAAACACCATGTAGTATCAGAGGTCTGCAGTGGAGTGTCAGAGACCATACTTTTGACCACTGGTTCATAGCAGCATCTTCCGAAGGTTAATTGGCTTCGGAAGAACAATTTCTTCCGAAGCCTTTTATACTTCGGAAGAGGCTGCTTCTTCCGTGGCTTGAGGACTTCTTCTTCGGAAGTCATTGTCTTTGAATTCTTCTAAGTCTTGAACTTCGGAAGAGAAGACTTTGTATTCGGAAGTTGGAGCTTTTCCTTCGGAAGATGATCTTGCACTTTGTCTTCGGAAGAACTCCACTTACTTCGGAAGTCCATACCTTCGGAAGTCCTTTATAAGTTGCACCAAAAAATAGTTTGAGTGTCTGGTTTTGGTTGCCCCAGTCTTTTTAGATCCAACAAAAAGGCATGTTAACATTGGTGAGCAAAAATCCAATGGAATTTACTATGAATTTGAATCAAGCTTTGATTTTGGTTTTTTAATTTATAATGTTCTAATGGAATGATTTGATGGAGAGATTTTGGTTTTTGATCGACATTTGTTGGTTTTGATTTTTGGGTTCAACCACAAGGATTTGGTATTTATTCACCGGAATAATCCGGTCGGCGATTTTCCAAAACTACCCATCTTGACACATCTCAATTTTAGTCACAACTCATCGTAACCCGATTGAAAGTGACCCTTTTTAATTATATCCATCTTGGCCTCTCTGGATCCATCCTAACCCGAACCCCTTTTAATCCGTCCCCCTATCCATCCTAACCTGCTCGTTTTGCTATATCTAATTGAGATTAGATTATATGGAAAACGTTTGTTAGAGCGGTATTTTAGACACGACCACTTTTGTAACTTTTATATACTACACTATTATACATAAAAAATTGCAACTATATTGCTACAGTGGTATTACCATCATTTACATTTACAGTGGTATATAGTAATGTCTTTCTATAGTTTACTTTTTGACCGCCGATGCCTAACTTTTTTGCCTTTGTTTACTCTTTGTTTAACTTCAGTTTTTCTATATGGATATTCGATTCCTTTAACATATATTTAATTTTGTACTATGTTTCACTATATATTATTATCATAGTTTTATATTAAATTATTATATACTTTAAAACAAGAAGTAATGGGTATTGAAGTTTTAAGAATTTTAAAATTAACCACTAAAGTTTTTTACTCTCTCCAATTGATCATTGAGTCTAATAAGTAAAGTATATTATTTTAAAGTTTTACCACAAGACTTTGATTTTATGGTTTCTGATTGTTGGCTTGCTATAACCAAAATAACACATCTTTGTGTGTGAGAAAAATGACCGTAATCATGTTACGTAGCGTGGGAGAGAAGTAACTAGTTATTTTCTTATATATAAAACGTACACAATAATAACAATCATTCTTATCTTTAAAATGAGTAAAATATGATTCCATAAAAATATATTTTTTTACATTTTTCAACTCATATGATTTTGGTTCGTCATTCTATCTTTAGTGCATTTACTGTGTGTTTTTTGTTTGTTATTGTGTTTTTCTGAATATTATTGTGTTTTTTTTAAATTAAAGAATTCTAAAAAAACATAATGTGAAATAACGTTGTTTTGGACTTCTAGTATGAAAACACAATGATAAAATAACAACTAATTAATCTAATACATTAAAAACAATAACAAAATAATATAAATTGATATAAAACGTAATACATAATGACAAATGTTTCATTTTGTTTTCTTTTCTGCTTGTTATTGTATTTTTTGGAATACTATGTGTTTTGAAAAATAATTTTATGAAATAAAATCATATCATTGTAACTTTTAACTATAAAGCGTAATGAGAAATAACATAGTGAGAAAATTGTTGATACATATATGTACCTAGATCCTGATCTAAATGTAATATGTCTTACACATGTGTAATGATTTGATACTTAATGAAATACAAATGGTTGGTTGTGTTTATTATGTTTAATATTTCATTAATGAATTGTTTAACGTATAATGACTTTACAGGTTTATAATTGTCTAATGTTATATCTATTTATATTATGTAGTGATACACGCATATATGAACATGTTATATAGGCTTACAGTTGTTAGACATGTTCTGAATCATAAAAGGTTCAAGAATGTGTTTAACTAAGAAATCTGATTCAGTCG